>SSNR01000015.1:699480-800923 GCA_006937965.1 Callopanchax toddi
CCCCCCCCCCCCCCCTTCATTATGGACTCAACCCCCAGGAGTGAACGGCTTCTGTCTTAACAGCCCCCTCGAGGGGAGGATCACCATTCCTCCTGAGTACCTGAGCAGCAGACCATGAGCTTCAAGGCTGCTGGTTCTCCCTAATTGATATGCCTGATCTAACAGCTCTGTTTTTAGGTCTCTTTTGGGAGGCTGCACTTTTTCAGAACTTTGAATAAAGTGACGTTTTTAAAACTAACGGCAAATGCACAAAATGTATCGTGCCAGAATAATATTTTAAAGTTATTGATTTAGCACATTTTAGTGACATCAAATCCTGCACGGTTTAATTAATCCTATAAAAACAATTAAGGGAAATCACATTTTATAAAAGTTTTAAAGTCAGAAGGATCTTTAGTGGAGAAGATTGTCTAAAATGTTCTCTTCCCTTGATTGACTGATCAGACATGTGTTGGTTGAATAAACAGATAAAAACAGGGATAATTTAGATGCGAGTGGCCAAGTGGAAACTACCAAACAGGGAAGGAGACGAGGGACCGGTGCTGGAGTTGGTTCAGAGTCTCAGCAGAGAGCTGGGGAGTGTCGGGGGACCAGCATCTGTCACATTTGTCTCATCACCATCTGGATGTCAGACTGGAAGTTAGTTAGTAGCTCCGTCTGTTTTCTATTCAGTACAAGGGGTCGCAAACAAGTGCGTGTGTGCGTGTGTGTTGCTCGTTAGGCTAAATTGTTCTGCATTTGGGAAACTTTAGGAATCTGTGATCAAGACACTGTGTTTAACTCAACACATAACAAGTTCAGATCAACTAAAACCATTTTCTTGTGTCACCCAGATTATTAATCTGATCAATGCTGCAGCTTTAAGGTCATTTGGAAAGATTTAACAGTTTAAAACAGAAGCTGGCAGTACCTGGGCTTTTATATGTCAAGAGTGCCTAAACACAAAGTCCTGAGGGTGTGTCCAGGGGGAGGAGTCTGATACTCATGTAGCCGGGGCCCCAGAAGGTCTGGCCATGACCCCGAGGGCCTAAACCAGGGGGGAGCAGCAACTCAGGAACCCAAGAGCACACGGACACCAGCTAAGAGGAAATAAATGTCCGTTTATTTCTCTAAAAAACGTCTGTTAAAATAAAAGCTAAAAACTAAATACAATTAGATTTAAAAAAAGGAATTAAAAAGAAACAAGTCCTGGAGGTCTTCAGGCATCTCCTCTCCAGCCATGGGGGCCTCTCTCTCTCTCCAGCCATGGGGGCACCTCTCATCTCCAGGCTGGGGGGCACCTCTCATCTCCAGGCTGGGGGGCACCTCTCATCTCCAGGCTGGGGGAGGGAACCTCTCATCTCCAGGCTGGGGGAGGGCACCTCTCATCTCCAGGCTGGGGGAACCCTCTCATCTCCAGGCTGGGGGGCGCCTCTCATCTCCAGGCTGGGGGGAACCTCTCATCTCCAGGCTGGGGGGACCTCTCATCTCCAGGCTGGGGGGAGCCTCTCATCTCCAGGCTGGGGGGGGGAACCTCTCATCTCCAGGCTGGGGGAGGGAACCTCTCATCTCCAGGCTGGGGGGCGCCTCTCATCTCCAGGCTGGGGGCACCTCTCATCTCCAGGCTGGGGGAACCTCTCATCTCCAGGCTGGGGGAACCTCTCATCTCCAGGCTGGGGGGTGCCTCTCATCTCCAGGCTGGGGGGCGCCTCTCATCTCCAGGCTGGGGGCACCTCTCATCTCCAGGCTGGGGGGCACCTCTCATCTCCAGGCTGGGGGAACCTCTCATCTCCAGGCTGGGGGGCGCCTCTCATCTCCAGGCTGGGGGGCGCCTCTCATCTCCAGGCTGGGGGGCGCCTCTCATCTCCAGGCTGGGGGAACCTCTCATCTCCAGGCTGGGGGGCACCTCTCATCTCCAGGCTGGGGGAGGGAACCTCTCATCTCCAGGCTGGGGGAGGGAACCTCTCATCTCCAGGCTGGGGGAACCTCTCATCTCCAGGCTGGGGGAACCTCTCATCTCCAGGCTGGGGGGCGCCTCTCATCTCCAGGCTGGGGGCACCTCTCATCTCCAGGCTGGGGGCACCTCTCATCTCCAGGCTGGGGGGCCAGGGACGCCTCCTGGCCTCCCTCCTCTCCACCTCAGCCTGTGCCTCTGTCCTGTGTCTGTCCATGTTCTCCCTTCCTCTGTGGCACTCAAATAGGCCTCCTCCTGGCCACGCCCACCTCTCCACAGGTGACAGTCATTACAATCATGCTAAGAGTCCACAGTGATCAAAAACAGTTAAAAGCACATGCAATAATGAAAAATAAAACATGCAATAAATTAATATAAAAACCAGAAAAATCATGCAAATAAAAACTTTAAAACCAAATTCTCACTGTGTGATACTCGCTCATATGTGCTCATTTCCACACTGATAGGGATGTACAGAGGGAATGTGCTTGGATCCATGCGTGTGCAGAGTTAGAAACTACTGGATTAGTTTGTTTGAATGCAGTTTTCTTGATTTGAGTGTACGCCATCCTCTAGTAGAAAATCCACGCAAGTCTGTACACATGAGGCCCCGGGAACTTAACATGTTTTTCACATGTAGAAACACATGAATATGTTAAAAATGTTCAAACATGTGCAGAACTTGTGCTTTACATGTTAATTTAACATGTTTTAATTGTGAAAACTTGTATTTTTGCCCACATTTGATTTTTACATGTGAAGTTCATGTGGTTTTAGTGCTGGCTCTCACTGCTGTAGTGAAATGGGAAAACTTACATAAACAACCTGTTGTTTAATTTCATACACAGAACCAACAAATGCTCTATTTATTAAATTAAACATATTGAAATTTGAAGATCTAGTTGACTTCAAAATACTTCAGTTTATGTTCAAAATAAAAAATCAACAATTACCAGGCAGTATCCTGAAATGATTTAGACCTTTAATGGGCTATGTTTGATTTATGTATGTGTGATGTACGGGTATGTATATGCATATATATGAGTATGTATATATAAATGATAATTTTTGAGTTCTGGGTAAACCGCGGTAAACATTCAGCTTTTGTTTTTTACACATTAATTGCCGAAAGGGCTTGGACAGTAAACAAACTAATTTTCATTTAAAGCCTTTCTTTTTAATTCTATTTTGTTTTTATTTTTTTAATATTACTATTTTCTTTTTAAAGGGGCAGATATTAATAAGAGTTTTCCTCTTCTTTCTGTTCCTTTTCATTCTTTATGCTTATTAGCAGTTTTGTGTATTTTAGTTTTTGTTTTGTTTTTTTACTGAATGAATGAAATATGTGGAGAAATGGCACTCAACTCTGGATCAAGTCCTGCTGTTTGGAGCTTATAAAAAGACTCAGTTGTACCAACAAGTAGAGAAAGCTAATCCTATATTTTGTTTCACATCACTCAAAATGCAAAGAGTAAAAAGCACTAAGAGTTTTTGTGTGTCTGTATGTGGAGTGAAACTGTGGAATGGGCTGGAGGATAAAATACAGGCAATCTCCTAATATAAACACATTTAAATCATATAAGAAAATGGTATTCAATGCATATGAAAATGGGGGTTAATGAGATCAATTATTATTTTATGAACTATTATATTGCTTTTGATCTTCATTTAATGTTTTTTTTCTGTGAACTATATTGTATTGGTATTAGTATTAATGTTATGATCGTGAACTACAAGGTTTATTGGTATTAATCATAATTATTGTTGCTATCAAATAATGGAATGATTCTTATGTTCTTAGTAAAAATCATTATTGTAATAATTACTGATAAAATCAGTATTTGTACATTAAATTTGTAAATTGTATATTTGAGTTAGTTTGGAAAAAGCAGCAAGGGGGTGGGATTGAATAAGCACTGGCTTCCACCCACTCCCTTTGGACAAAGATTTCTTCTTTTTTGCTTTATTGATTTTTTGTTGTTGTTGTATTTTTAAAATGTGTCTTATGTTCAAATAAAAGTTTCAATCAATCAGTCAAATGACTGACTCACAAAGACAAAGGCAAAATCTGGCCCAAGGGCCAGGCTTTAATTTGGCCACCTCTGGCCTAAAAAAAAAACAACTTAAAAAAACACGACGACACAACAAAGGTCTGAAAGTGAACATAGTAAACCAGACTGTATTGTCTACTGATCTGGATTGAAATGTAATCAGGAGTAAAACTGACTGAATTCACAGAAAAAGGCTTGAATCAAACAACACCCTGAAAACAACCAAACTACCAACAGAGCAACAGAAGCAACAACTAAAACAAGAGGAACCAAAAGGAGCTTAGAGACAGAACCGAAAGTTGAAACCTGTTTGCTGGCAGAACATTTTAAGAAATGATGGATCAAATATGAATTCAAACAATTCAGAATTGAGAAAGAACTGGCCTTTGATGTTGGTCCAGTTTTGAATAAAGAGACATTTAATCCAGGTTTGATGGGAGCCTGATCTTGCTGTTTGTTGTCCTCCTCCTGTTGAGCTTGATGTACTTGATGACAGAGAGGTCACTGGGGCCACCCTGGGGTCTTTAGTCACTTTGCATACAGTCTGATGCTCTGAAGGTGATCTTTGCCCGGGTGACATTGGTTCTAATTAGTTTCTATCTCTAAACAGCCTGATGATGAGTGGTGGAGTTCAAACTTTACACAGCTAAATCTAATAAACCACTTCTAGCAGTGAGAGCTCATGATCTGAGGTTCTTAGAAAGTATTTTAGTTCCCCTATGTGTTTTAATTATTATATATTTATTTAATATATAGAAAATGTTATCGAGTTTTCAAAATCCAAGGCAAAACTGAACTGCTCCTTCAAGTCTGAGAAAATATATTGACACTTAGAACGTTAAAAAGAAAGAGATAGAGTTATTTAGCACAGTGCCCTCATGTGGCTAAATGTGTAATGACAATTTTAGGGTGTATTGGTATAAATGTTTCTGCAAACACTATTATTTTGTTGTAAAGTTGATTTGTAAAATATTCAATCAGATTATTTTCTGACAGAATTTTGAGACAAAAGAGCACTGGAGCATTTAATCACTAGCTACTGTTGTTTCTTAGAGAAATTATAGATACCTGCACAATAAGAAGCTACAGTAAGAAGGAAGCATGAAAAAACATTTGTTCAGCTCTGTAGAAACAGCTCTGTTTGTTTAATCAATACAACTTTCAATATACAGCATAATGACCTGACATAGCAATCAAATATTTGCCCACTTATAGATTTTTTTCTGTCTTAGTTTTTTTTTTTTTTGGTCAAATCTAAATGTTTCAGATCAGCAAACAGTCAGTATCAGACAATGATAACATGAGTAAATACTAAATACAGTTTTCTTTTATTTATTAAAGGAAAAAAAAGCTATGATGGAGTGAGACACACACTTTTCAGAAAGTTCCACTCAGTTGATGAATTATTTCCCCAAAAGTCTTGAGGAGCACCAAGATGTATTTTTGTAGCAAATGTGTTTGTTGTTGGTCAGGAGACTCTCCCATGGATGTCGTTTTCATTAAGTCTCTTCCTTATTGCTGAATCATGACCTCTGACCTTAGCTTTAACCCACTGAACCTGCAGTGCTTTAGATGTTCTGGGTTCTTTTGTTCTTGAATTTCTAGAACAGGACATGAAGTGTTGCTCTTTGAGATCTTTTAGCCTACTCATGTTGTCAGACAGGTTGTCCATTTCTTAATTTTACTGTAAGCGGGCCTGGGTGTGGCTACTGAAACTGGGACACACGCCTTCCACCAGTTGACAGAATAGTTCCATAAGTTTTGAGAATCCGTCGGATGTTATTTTTGATCAGCAGAGGCCTTTGGTTTGGAACTTTTGCCTGCCCATCTCATTGTAATTGTTGGATCAACTCCTCAAAACTTTAGATATTTTTTTGTTATTGAATTTCTAATTTGTGTTAACTTTTTATGAAAATTAAATATGTTTGTTGATCAGAATTGTGAGGCAAAACAGAAGAAATGAACCTCTGAGAGGTTAATGCCTTTTCCGTAGAAAACAAATTTTAAAAAATGACCTTTGTTTCACCTTGAGGAAACCCTTAAACCCTTACCCTTAAAAAAAAATAAATAAATAAAATTAAAAAAAAAAAAAAAAAAAAAAAAAAAAAAAAATATATATATATATATATATATATATATATATATATATATATATATATATATATGGCAATAAGTTGACAATAATCGATGATGGGATATTTAAAATTTAATTTGTTCTGGTTTAAATTAAATTTTCACACACAAACTGTCTTTTATTTATTTATTTGTTTGTTTCTCGGAGCACTAATTTATTTATCCTTATTTTAAACGGGGAGCTGAATAAAGTGATTCCCGTCAGCGAGGCCGTCTTTGCTTTAAAGAGATTTAGATTTTATTTAATATTTTTCAAACACATACTGATAAGTCCCGCCTGCTCAAAAACACGTCCTGCTTGCTTGAAGAGCCTCTTCAATAATACAACACTGTCATATTATATTCATAATCCGCTACAGTGAACAGTGCATCCCAGTCTGCTGGGTTTAATTTAATGTAATTTCAAGGCCTGATTTGGCTTCCTGCGTGTGAGCGATAATGAAGCTTTTGTATTTGATCTAGATATCTTCCAGTCAGATGGATTTTCCCAAAGACTTTCAAGATTTGAAAATGAACTTTGTGCATGGCATTAAAATCAAAGAGGAAAGAATCACAATCCCACAGCTTTTAATTGTGTAATTGAAAATTAGGTCTTTAATATAAAAGAGCTGAAGTCTGGGGAATTTCTTCCCAGATTTATAATAGTTGTGTCTCTAACATTAATAAACTCTTTGTTTTATTATTTTTTTGTGCCCACTTTAATGAAGAAACTGTCTTTTGTACAATTTATACAAAAAACATTTGACCAACAGCCTATGCATTAGTAGAAATAGATTCAGTTTTATTTGATTTATATTTTTAATGGAATTGGAGGAAAGCATAGTTTAGATTTAAATGAAACAGAATGAAAAAGAAGATTCTTTTTGGTTCAAAGGTTTGTGAAACAGTTTTGCTATTTTGGTTTTTATCCTCTAGATGGCAGCAAAGAGTTTTGGAACTCTTCTAATGATATTTTCAGTTATAGAATTAAATAAAATAACTTTCACTCTTCTTTTTAATGTTATACAGTCCTAATGAGTGTAATACTTCCTCTTGGTTTGTAAAATGTTTCACATTTAAATAAATTCAAAAATAAAAAAAGTGTGGTGCTAAACCAATGATTCAGATTCATGTCAAATATGCAGTTTTCCATATTCTCAGGTTTGTTTCCATTTAAATTGTATGCTTTGGATTCAAAACACTAAATATATCACCATCAATACTTGCCCCCAAGACCCCCACCTGGATAAGCAGAGGAAAGCGAGGTGAGCTGTAGGGGATAAAAACGTAATAAGCAAATAATGCTAATAGAGTAAAAATAATAATAATGAAGTGATGAACTCTTCAGACACCTGAAGCTCAGACGGTCAGAGGTCACTCTGAAACTGAAAGTCATTACTGTGGCTGATGTATAAGTTTGAGGGCCTCAGTAAAAAGTTGCACTGTGCCATAAATAAATGCATGTCATTTTTTGTTTGGTTGTTGTTGCAAAAGTCACATTAAACTGTGCAGGTTGTAAGGATGAGTTGAATTTAAACAATGAATTCATGCACAGTGAAAACTACAGTGTTTTTTTATGTGGATGTTGATGGTGTACTTACTTATAAGCCACCACATTGGTTTAATACACTGCCACCTACTGGCCCACAATAATAATATATAATAAATTATTATTAATTTGTTTGTCATGGAGATTTGAACAACTATTTGTAAGGTTCATGTTTTTTTTGCCTAAACACTGACTGAAGTTGTAATAATTCATGAAAGTTTATTAACTAAACTCAAGACTTTCCTTCATGATTTTTATTATTATAATTTGCTCCAATGTGCTTATCGAGGAGTTTAAATTGCTGCCTCGTTTTGCTCATAAAACCCAGCACTGTGTTATGGTCTAACCCACACACACACACACACACACACACACACACACACACACACACACACACACACACACACACACACACACACACACACACACACACACACACACACACACACACACACACACACACACACACACACACACAGATCCTTTAAGGGTCCTGTTCTCCCACCTTTGGCCTCATGTTACTCACACCACAGATGAGATGTTACTCATATTGTCTTCCAGCCACACTTTTAACTTCAAAGATTCTCTCGGCCTTGTGTCTCAGGAGGAATGGAGGCACCAGACCAGCCAGCCCTCTCTGCTTCGCCGTGGTTAACTATGGCCGTGGGCTGGAGCACCTCCCCGCACCTCCTGACACCAAAGCAAGGCTCCTCTAGAGGGAGGAGTGAGTGTCCTGTAGCTCTCCACTGTGTCCCTTCAAAACGAGCATTAAGCCCCCTCCACAGGTTGGTTTGGTTTGTTTATAACATGATATTTAAATAAATGAAAAAATAGACGATTTTGGACGATGTGAGTTGTATAACTTTGTGAGGGATGATCAAACACAAAATTCTAAATAAAATATATTATATATAAAATAAAAAAAGTTGAAAGTTTGTGTGATGAATTTGTTGGCACATTCATGCTCTGCTCAGGTCTGGAGATGGTTGAAATGGTGATGTTCAGCTCAAAGGAACAATGTGCTGGATTTACTATATTATGAACAAAGCCTTTGTCTGAGGTGCTCACACTCTGAACGGGGGTCCAGAGTCCAAGAGCAGCTTTGAACTAGCAGGTCAAAGACATCACAGAACAGACGCACTGCTTCACATTCATCTTGTATCTCACACAGGAGGTCCGTCACATTTGTCCTTTTGATTGTCCTCCGTGTCTTCAAAGGACAGCCTCGAACCATAGGTCATCTGGAGGCTTTTATGTAGAAAAAAAAACAAAAAAAAAACCGTCCTGTTCTCATTCTCGACTGTTTCCACTTGTTAGCACGGCGCCGTGTTGCTGTGAAGACCCGAAACAACAGAGCACACTTAAAAATAAAACATAGAAAATGCAACTTCAATTAAAACACAGAAAGAGGCTTTACCCATATCAATAGAAAGGTGGGCTAAAAAAAAAAATGAAGCACTCCATCATGAAATATGCAAAGCAAGCCCCACCACAGAGAATAGCTGAAAACACAGGTTCTTTTGATGTTAAGTCCTTTGGTTGTGCACGTCTTCATTCAACTCGCCTGTGGATGTTTTAACCTTCTGTAAAACTTGCTCCTGCACTGCGCTCTCCCTCTCTACATCAGAGTAATGTGGAGCTGCACTTCTGACCGGGATTTTTATTTCATGAACGCTGTAGTTTTCTTTGCCGTGGTTCACACACACTGTAGTTTTACTGTTGATATACTTTGTCCTCTCACAAATGCTGCTAATAAAGCCGACTGCCTTAAAAAGCTTGTAAATACAAACAAATACAATCCAGTTCTTTGAATTTTTTTGGGTTTATTCTCATATTTTTGCCTCATTTTCCCTTCCTTATTTTCAAACAAACAAAGTAATACATGTGGGACTAATAATCAATCAGCCATGGAACATGTATCCTTTGACTCCAGGCTGTTATTGCTCCGATGAGTGTGTGTGTGTGTGTTTTCACTATTGACTGTTTTGATGATCCATTCTCAGATGAGAGGAAGCATAGAGCATCACGTAGGGGAGATGAAACACAATGCCTCACACGCTAGAGCAAATGATTACAGACAAACTTTTTTTTTTTCACTCCATCTCCCCTCGTCATCTTCTCCATTTAACGCCCTGAGATCTCTTCATGGCAGCGCGAGGATCATGGCAACGTCCCAGCAGTTGATCCGAGCACCGCCAGGTCTCACAAGCTTTTAACGCTCCTGAAGAGAAACTCTGAACTGTTTGGTATTCACTGGACATAACAAGGCCTTTGATGTAGCCAGTATTCTCTTTTACTCACCAGAAGCATCAACATTTAATGAGACCTGATATCAGCCTTTTTAGGAGCTGTGAATTTTTTAGATTAAAGCAAATTGTGTTCACCGGTACACCAGCAGACGTAGAGGTGGTCAGGGGGGTTCGCTGTCACCTGTGTGTTTTCCCTGTGAGACGGTGCTGGGGCCGAGCCTTTGTGTGGCGGGATGTGTTCATTAAAAACAGACCCATTTCACTCCCTCTTAATCAGCACCACACATGTCATGGGAGCACAGAGCCTGCAGCTAAAAACCGGTGCATAATTTATAACTGCAGGTCAGGCTGTGCAATGAGTGCGTATTATCTCAACAAAGATACATTACTCTCCCATCATTCTGTATTTACTTTACGTCTCGATGCATGGTTCATTTGGAATACAACACCGGAGTACAATCCTCCAGACAAGATTTCAAATTTTTTTTAGCACACAATGCATATTCAGCACCCTCAAATGAGATCCTGACGGAGCCACCTTTTTATTCCCCCCCACTCTTCAGCATCTGTCTAACAATTTCTACGTCTGTCAGTGTGATGGAGAGAATGTGTGAGAGCAGGAACGTGTCACAGTGAGCTGTGACTCTGCAGGTGTTTAAACTGTGGTGATGTAATTGGTCACAAGGGGAATAGAAACAAGAGCTCCACAGTCCTTGATTTAATCCCTTGGTTATTGATTTCTCAGTCTGCTTCTAACAGAAATAATTGCCACATGTAATGTATTATTCAATTACAAGACACTGCTCTCAAGTTTGGGTTTGATGGTCCTTTTTGAATCACTGAGACCTATAGATAATTCAACACCATCAGCCCATTAAGCAGTGCGAATATTAAAAGGTATGCGTTCATCCTGCCTATTTATTAGCAACCGTGACATTCAGCAGCACTCAAAAGTTTCCCATTTTTGGCCTTTGTATAGTTGAAGGGAGTGGGCTTAACTTTGGTTCAGATTCAGACCCTCTCGCTTTGTGAAATTGGTTTACCAGGAAGGAATTAAAGGTTTATTAAACCAAAACACAAAAACAAAACCAAGTTTGAGCTGTGAGACAATGACAGTTTGAGGTGGCGGTTCAAAAAAACTTAAAGGAACACTTATTCATTTGTTTGACATTAAGTTTGTTAAACTTCCAGGAGTTGATCTGGTCAGTTAAGTGGCAGAGGGGTTTTTAATCAGCGTCAGTTGTTTTTGGTGTTAATGAAATTAATAACAGGCACAACAGATGGGCAACAACAAGACAACCCCAAAACACAAGAAGGATTTTGCAGGTTTGTGTTTTCCTCCTCATCTTTTCTTTTACTGCTTTTCAGTAGTTTTGGATTTGACTAGGGTCAGTGTCACTGCTGGTAGCATGAGGCAGAATCTGGACCCTACAGAGGCTGCACAGGCAGCCCAACTCCACCAGGATGGCACACAGGGGTTGCACTCTGAACATGCAGTCCCACAGCTTCCTCCTGGTCCACATGCACTTGAATTGTGCACATGCATAATTAAACAACTCAAGTGGGATGGGTGCAGAGGACACTGTCATGAGGTTTTGGACTTTTGCCTCAGACAGACAACTTTTCAGGTTGATTACTTTTTTGTCCTCCAGCTTCCACTGCATCAGTCTCTCTTTCATCACCTCTTTTATCAACATCATCGTTGTTATTTGGCTTTTTGGAGACACTTTGCTGCTTTGACATTTTTTCAATGAACCAGTGAGGTGATGCATCAATAGCTAATTAATATGCTCAATCGCCACCATGTGGTCAGGGGTCTGAATTGCAATCTGTCAAAATGACGGATGATACTCAGTTAACGTGACCCCTGACACGTTAGATTGCCAGAGGGTTTGCTGCATTTTCCAGCACAGTCTCAAGAGAATGGAGGATCTCAACAGTCAGCAGGAGCAGTTACTGCACCTTTAAACAAGAATCCAATTCACAACTTTTAAAAAGCTTTTAGTGTTTTTTGCAAAATAAAATGAGCATTTCTGATGAAAACATTCAGTAGCAGCATTTTAGCTGTATAAGGTTTTTCCTCTCTGTGAAAAATTGTACTTAATTTCTCCAAAAAGTCCAAAATTCACATTGAATCTCACAACATGAGCCACACTGCACATACTAATCTCCATGCACCCTGCATGCATTCTTAATGTAAAATCTTTTTTAACATTCAGGATGAGTCGTTGACATTCTGTTTACCAAACTGGCAAAAAGGATCCATGATTTTATTAGGGTTAATATTATGTTCAAGCATTTAAGCAGCAAAAGTTCCTTAAGAATTATGATCTAAGAGCTCATTTTAAGCTTGGTTTCTATCTGTGGAGCTCAACAAGTGCCAGATGTAGACGTAAAATCAAAGATTCCACTCAGTTTAAGAATCCCTGCACATTTTTTGCTGTCAGACACCAATTTATTAGAGAACAAGCAGCAGGTTGAAAGTTAGATTCTCTTTCACACAAATTATTAACAAACAGGGACATTTTTGATCAAAACAAGTCATATTTTAAGTTGGACAAACAACATTTGTGTCTACATGAAGCTGAGAAGAAAGTTTAGGATCCGAAATCCAAAATGTTTCAAATGCAGATGCTGATCTGTGACTTACCAGGTACACATAACCCTGAGTTTTGACCATTTTTCCATCTGATTACAGTATAATACTTATTGCTTCATTTAGCTCTGAGGCAACATCAGTTCTTGTGCTGAAATCACAGCTTTGCCATCCCTGTGCAGCACTGTGTGACACGCTTTTAATGATCAGCCATCCAACACTTGTTTACAGCTTTGCTTCCAAGTCATGTTCTGTTAATACTGACTCCTTTTAATATTTATCGTCGGTCTTAATTGGTTTGATGTCGCTACACTGGTGCTGCTGTCGGCCTGCTTGTTAAACTGCCCTCACCGTTGTTTCAAAGTCTTTATTATCTCAACATTCAAGTCCTGTTCATTAAATTTTCACTTTCCATTTTCATCAGGATGAAGCTGATTTTATAAATCCAAGGGAACCGTGGAAGACTCCTACCCTGCGAGCAATCACAGGGGAGGTGCATAGTCTGTATAAATTATCAGGAATATGAGCCCGATCGAAGATGCTAATTGCTCCAATGGTTAGTTATGTGAGCAGTTGCCGTGCATTTCATGCAGCGATAATAAAAATGAATTTTTGAACAAAGGGATCTTAAAATAATATCTAGTCTACGGAGAATTCCCACATCAAAGGAATAATTCAAGAGCTTTGAAATTTATCTTTGTGGTCCGAAACTTTAAACACGAACCCTGTGAATATTGTACCCTATTCAAGTTTGTTAAAAGGAAAAAAAAAGAAAAAGAAAACACAACAAACTAGAGTTAATTAACAGTTATTACTGGCCTTTTCAACTTAAATTTGACTTTCAAATATTAGCTCTTATATATAAACTATGCTTCAGGCATCTGCAAATTAGCTTAGTGTATCTTCTCTAATTAGGTCTCATTGAACCCATGGCAACCCACACACAATAATATTAATGATTTAACACCATAAGATGTATTTAAGTGTACTTATTAGTTGGCATTTTATTCACATTGTCTTAATTTAGTACACATCACCTTTACAGTTTAACATCAGGTCAGTTTAACTCATTGATGAGGTGATTTTTTATATTATAATGAGATTTCAGAAGCTTCCATTGGAAATTGAGCCTTACATTTTGAATTTGATGAACGCTAACGATCGTCTTAATTAGAAAACAAAAACATTTATCTTTGTTTACAACAATTTCACCAAATTTTCTAAAATACAGGCATCACTTTGTTGCGTCTGTGGTTTCTAAAAACCTGCCCCTTAGTCCTCACACTTCTCTTTCCTCCACCTACTTGCCCTCCCATCTCCATCCTCCTGCCATCTCTCTCTGTCAACCGTGATTTCGCCTCTTGCCACTGATCAAACGCACCTGCCAAGCCCCGCTAACATTCCCAAGCATGTTCGCTAATTACCCACAAAGCCTTGCAGATTTATACTCCTAATAGGGGATTTGCCTCAAATCGGGGGCAGGGTGTTGCTGCATCACAATGGTATTTATGTGTTCATTTGAGAAGAAATCTCCAGGGATTATGTGCATTATAAATGTTTTAAGACAAACAAACCTCTAATTTTTTACATGACTTTGGTGTTATGTTCTCCTCCTTGTACTATTTATGTAGCAAATGCTAAACAAGTGTAGTTAAAAAGTCTATTATAGCCCAGATCAGGCATTTGACCTTTGCAAAGACATTATTGTCTGCAAGAATAACAATTTGTGCAGTTATGATTCCACTTTTCAGTGTAACTTCTGTAGTTATTGATTGTTTAATAAGTGGCTTTTAATATTATTTTCATTACTGTTCAAAATTTTATCATTAACATTAACTATCGCTAAGATGATACTGCTGATGTCATGTTCTGCCCCCTTGTGTCCAGTTCGTGCCGGTGTTCCTCTTCCTGTGCCCTGCACTAATCCCCTCCAGGTGTATCTCATCTACTTAATTAGCTCTCTTCCTATATATGCTGTTTCTTGTGTTGCATCCACAGCCCTGTGTGTCCTGTGTCTCCTGAGTTTGTCCAGCAATAAAGCTTTTTGGTTTTACCTCACTTGTTCCTGCCTCCATCCTCCACTTGGGTCATGCACTACCACAATCATGACAGCTGATGCAAGAGGGGCCACTAAAATAAAATAATAAACATAAAGCAAATCCATTTTCAGGTACTGAAGTTTGCAAATTTGATAAGTAAATGTTTTGGTCTAGTTGAGCATATATTTATCAGTTGGTAAAATATTATCATTGTTGCTGATGAGTCCTAATTATGTATCTTAATCAAACCTATTAAGTTGATTTCCACTCATTTCAGCAGAACAAAGGACTGAGCACACATCCTTGAGGGACACCTGTGAAGAGTTTGACAGGGTGTGGTATCTTTTTCATGATCCGTGGATTATACGGTCTGTTGTATATCTAAAAGAAGAATTAGAATGAATCAACATTTCCTTTTTTTGTGACATCTGCTATACAGCTCAAAGTCAGTTCACTAAAAAATACATTAGCTATCCATCGCAGTGAGCTGGACTCCTGGAGCTAGTCCAGTTCATTACATCCCTGACTGTTAAAACAAGATAAAAAGTAAACACAACACCATGCTGATGACTCAGCTTGCATTTAAGGCCTTGTATAATTCTTTCATCTTTTTGAGAATTGCTCTGAGTCAAAGATTTGTGACTGAATTACCCAAACATTAGAGCTGCTCAAAGATTAGAAGACAACAGAGGCCAGTGTCAGATGCTGGAAGTTGAGGATGTGCTTAAGGTCAAATTAAAATATTTATAAAGCTTCATCAACTGAATGAAAATGTTAATTCAAATACCAAACAACTTTAATAGCGCAAGTGTTTTTTTTATCGCTAAACTTTGAAATGTGAAAATGATGAGAAGCACTCGTTACTTTGTGGGATTAATAGCTGCTGGAGCAGAGCTTCAAATGATGTCCAAACAACTTAAATAAATAATTCAGTTTAAGACATATGACGCACTTCTTATTCGTTGCTTTGAAGGGCATGAGGTCAGTTTTACTGTTACACGTACACTTATTTGTCCTAAGAAAAGGTCCAGCTGAGCTCTGAGTCCAAGGCCTCAGTGGTGAGGGCTTCATTTGGGTCTAGTCTGTAAGTTGTAAGCATCAAATTTCATTTTTGTCGGTTGAAAGCAGTCACTGGGGAGAATGTTTACTGCTTTTCCATTTAAAAGAGAAACAAGTTTTCCTTAAGCCTGCTGCTTTCTGCATGGTTAGTTCCCCAATGCCGCTCTAATGGAAGGAAACCCACTCTGCCAGTTCTCAGCAGCAGTAACAGCAGCGTGGTGAAGGAAAAGAAGAACATGTTGTAGAAGTGCTTGAATCCTCCTGAACACAAACAAGCTCGGCTTTCAGCTGAGAGAATACTTGGCCACCATGCTATCATTAGTGCAAGTGAAATAGGAGGCTATTTCAACTCGGGTCTGAAGTCTGCCGATTTTCTATAGACCTGTTGTTTGAATAAAAAAAGTGATATTTAAAATATATATGCTATATTTAATAAATACATTTCTGTATTTCTGTTTTAGCACATGTTTCTGCATTTGTGAGTCAACATTACCACCATTTTTATGCGAATCTAAAAATTCTACATTCTTAAAAAATACTTTTATTTTTTTCCAAATCATGCATAAAAATTTTTCTCCAATAATATGAATTTATTCTAGTTCTTAAACAAGTTTTTAAGAAATTTCTGTTTTTTATTTTAACGAAGTGATGCTATGTTGAGTCAACACATATGAAGAGTCAAAGCATGGCCTCAGAAAAAGAGGCAAAAAATAAAAGGATGACAATGCAGACAAACAAAACTATCCAGGAAAGAAGGGCAACAAGTAAAGTGAACAGAATCTGTCAATAAGGGAGGGAATAAAACTGAGGACTATTTATGTTGGGAGAGTGATTATGGATGACAAACAGGTGAGCTGAGCAGAACAAAAAGGAAGCTGAGGGGAAAAAAGACAAATGGTTCAGGAAGCTAATAACAAGAAGCAAGCACAGCTAGAAATTCCCCACACACAATGTACAAAAAAAGAGCTTAAAAAGAAAATAAAAGATGAATATTGCTTAAACTTTGTATACAAGAAGTAATAAAGTTTGTGTGACCTTCACAAAAGGTCACACAAACTTTATTAGTTTTGGTTCAGTGAGCCAAAAAGATGCAAATGTGCCAAATTACCTCCTCTGCCATTGTCCCATGGGGCCTTGGGTCACACCACATTGTATGACCCACATTTTAAAATGTTCAATGCAGATTAATACATATATTTTTTAAAGAAATAAAATGCAATGACTAGAATAAAAAGATGCATATAATATGGGTAATGAATACTTTGAAGGGACTGCTCACATTCAGTTTTAATTTTTAAACTAATACATCATTAGAATAATGCAACACAAAAAGCATAATTTACATATTTCTGCTGAACATCTTCATAACATGCAAAAAAAGCTCTAATATTTTGGCTTTAAAATTTTTAATCATTCTTAATTGTTGAAACTGGAGATAATGTAACAGACAAAAACACAGAGACACCTCCCTGTAAATCACACACACTCATAGATGGAGAACATATCAAAGGATATTGTCAGGAGGAGAATAAGCAAAGGAGACACCAACATGTCTGTAACCTGCCACGACTCATCCCCCTAGTCTGTCTTCAAAAGCAAATGAAGAGCCTTAATAACAGCTGCCATATCATGAGATCTTTTTAAGAGAGACACCCTCCTTCCTTTACCAGTCGACCCCCTGCCAAGACAAAACCCTCTCTTCACCAATCTCATTTCCACCAATCAATAAATGGAGACTTCTGAAGACAGGCTGATGAAACCAAAGCTTTGCTCCTTTTCTTCTTTTCTTTTATAAAATTAGAAACAAACACTCTCTGCAAACAGCAGACCTATTAGACGTGGATTTAAAAGAAGCTCTAGAATAAGGCCTGGTTTGTAAACACTTTGTCTGACCTCATATATCGACTGAAATCTGCAGAAATCATGTGTTCATGTAGAAAAAAGAGGATCTTGTTCCGCCTGTTTGAAAGCCAGTCATTTAGCAACCTATTTGTCATTTAAATTGAATAATTTATTAAATATTAGGGTTTCATTTTTATAATATATAAGTACAGAAAATATAATTTCTATTAATTTATTTGATTTATAAACTGTAACCTAGACAAGCTGAGAACTGCCAACAGACACCAGATGGTGGAGCCAAAAACTCAGAAGTGAACAATTCTGATTTCTAATTTGTTCTAATGCAACTTTCTTGAACAGCTCTATAGTGTGAAGCATTTTGTGTGTGCATGCATAAAATTGTGCGTGCATGCGCGTGCACGTTTGTGTGTGTTTACCCTCTGCTAAAAACACTCGCTTAAGAAACAGAGTACGGGGCTCATTTTCTAAGCCAGCCCCACCGGCTGGTTCTGGGCTATGGATGAATAATGGCTGAATTCAACTGTGAAACAGAAACACATTCCACACACTCTGCAAAGCTAATAGCCAGAGCAAAACAACCACATCTGAACATTTAAAATTAAGGAAGCTCAGTGATAGAATGTCTGGGTGGCTGCTAGTCACGCTTTGGAGTGAAATAAAATGCATCTCCTTGATATCGGTGGATGCTTCACAAAACCCTAACTATGTTTTAGACGTGCCTCAGTAGCACCGGGAAATAAGTCAGTCTGACAAGAAAATGGCATTTTGTTTGTGGTGAGAATGAACAGGAATGCCTTTAGAATCGACATTTCTGTGATGCGCAAGAAAGTTTAAAATTCTAGTTTTTTACTTCCTTAAAAATGGTCCTTTTCACCATTTCCCCATAATAAAACAATACATTTCATCTTATTTTCTCATGTTTACATGACATGATTTTAATTATATACTTTTACTGTATTAGATTTTAGTCTTAATATAAAAACATAAAGAATAAATATATAAATTTTAGTCTTCAGCAAGCAAAACCTCATCAAATTATCCTTCTTTTACTGAACACCTCAACCTGCTCAGGGTATAGTTGTTCCCATATTTTTGCAGGCAGTTTTTAAATAGGTTGAAAACTTTAAACTGGTGGTTTTAAAAAATCACTTTATGACTCTTGCCTTTAAAAGCTTCTTTTGTATTGCAGTGAGTGCAGCACCACTTATGTTAAAGGATGAATAGTCAGCTACAAAAACTACTAGCACTGACATATCTGCAAGTCTATACTCTCAAAGTGAGTTGAAATAAAACGTGAATGGAACTTAAGTGGAAAAATATGAATTATGCTTTATTTATGTTTATAATTATTAGTATAATTAGGAAGCACAAGTAGATACATTTAGCGTTACACTGATCCTAGACCTCTCAGTTCATTGCAGATAACTTTTACATTCTTAACTACGTTTGAAAAGTTCTAAAACTCAAAGCACACTGTAAATAAAGATCTCAATCTAACTAAATCTTGCAAGTACATTTTTGTGCAGATTTTTAATCAGTGTGCTTAAATTTGTTCCTCGTGGTTTAGAACAAGTTGAGCACACAACACAAACAATCAGCTCAGAGAAGAATGTTGTGGGAAACATCTGTGGATGCGTTCACCCGTGGCCCCTCAGATCGCCGCGGCCATCTCGAGCCCTAATGGCTTTACCTGGTGGCCCTTCATTCACCGGACTGACATTTCATGTGTTTGGATTTGGCAGGTGTTCGCTTCCACAGAGCGGGGGCAGCTTACCTTGTGCCGTTTTATCAGCCCCCGGTTAGAGAGCTGGCCAGAAAATAATTCTGCTGCAATTACCATATGTTGTGATTGTGGTTTTGCAGCAACGCTACAACATCTGCGTTATACCGGCACCTGGGGCATCCTGAAAGAAACTTTCCGAGTTCATAATCATTCCTCGCGTCCACTGAACAGGTGCTCCCTGCAACACAGCCCATCTTTGAATGTTCTAATGTGATTTTTTTCTAAGTTAAAAGTTTTAGGATTAAGACAAATCATGAAATTCTAGATTAGTTGAGATGGATGGATGTGAGAATAATCCTTAGACAGGGACTTGTCTCATGCTTTTAAACTTTGTTGCAAAAATATTAATTGAAGGCAAATGATGTAAAATGGTTAAATGAGAAACATGCTGAAGGTAAATTAGGCCCGTACACATTGGAGTCCCTGGTCTAACTATCAATTATCTCCATAAACTCACAACATCTATCAACATTTGTCACAAACTGTTCAGACGAGCAGGTGGTCAGGAAACAGGACGACAACAACCGGGGAGCTGGAGGGCCAGCCAGCGGGCTCCCAGTCAGGGTGGTGGTGCTCCAGTGTTAAGTGATACCCCTCTCATAGCAGGGCTGAGCTGGTCTGTCACCCAGCCAGTCAGACCATCAGCATTCACATCATTATCATGCAGCAGAATAGAAACTGCCACACAACCTGGTAATCTAGGTGTCTCTAAATGCACATTTAGATCATTTTTATAGCAAAATTTAAATCCTTTTTCTCATATTTTATTATTTTTTTCTCCTGCAGCTTCCCTGAACTGCAGCCAACAATAAATATAAATGAAGTCACAGTCGCCAATACTGTAAATCAGGAAATTTGCAGGGCAGGACCTGAACACGGACTTCATATTTCAGTCTGATTTATTGCATGTGACAATTACTCATGAGGGGGCGTTTAAGTCAATCATTCCAGCGATGTCAGCTCACTAATTGATCAGAGCCGGAGCAATTAATCAACTTTATTCATAAAACCACTCACTCCATAAAACAGACAAATTCTGAGTCGCCATCCACCTCTAAACATTTACCAACGACAGTCGTGGAAAATGAAATTTAGCAAAATAAATTAACAGCATTAAGACTTTCCAGATGTATGGTGTTCCTTAACATTTCCTCTTGTTTTTTTAAGTGTGAACGTTTTTCAGCAACGCTCAAGATAATGTTGGATGCACATAAAATTAAGACCAAAAAAAAAAGAAGAAACAAGAGGTGAAACACTGCCAAGATGACAATCTGTTTTCAAGAAGTGTGTAATTAGGAGACCAACACATTTTTTCATCAATAGAACGACACTTGGCCCTGTCGGAGGAAGGAAACGGAAAGAATTAAACACTTAGAGCATGACCACAGCATCGTCTTTGAATAAATGTGAAGAATAAGTCAATTATAAAGAAGCTATTTCAGTTCATAAAAAAGTGGGGGTAAACACTGGGCTAGATGCAGCAGAATAATCAGGATCACATTTTGTGGAGCTATAAATTTGTCAGGGGACTGCCGAGAAGACAAAGCCCCAGAAACGATCTCAAAGACTATTCAAGAATAATTAAACTTTTATGGTTTGCAAAATAATTGAATTATCTATAGAAATGCAGTCTTTATAGCTGAAGAGTCTTTTTTTTTCCTGCACCGCGTCGACATTTATCTTAACCACATGGAGTCGAGCTCAGACAGTCTAATTCTCCCCAGAATATGTTCATGCCTCTGTTCTCAATTTTACTTATAGAGATAAATTAAATGTTCCTGCACATATCTGCTGATTTAACACAAATATATCTACTCATATGTTTAACTCATATATATTTTTTAAGTTACACCCTAAAATTAATACATTTTTCTTAAGTGGAAAGTTATTTTGGTGTCTTAATGAACTCTAATAGCTGATTAAAATTAATCAGAGCAACTATTTTGCTTTTCAGAGAGATTTTTAGCTGAACAATAAAGAAATGCACTTTTCTTTGGCATGACAAAAGATGGCATTAAAGTGCAAAAAAACCCACCCAGTTTTAAAGATTTCTCCCTGTGTGTCCGTGTGTGTTGATCTGATCGCAGCGCACTGATTTCTGCTTGGAGTACTGTAGATTTCTGCCTTTGACATTTTTCCCATTGTGCACGGCGGTGCAGCAGGCAATAATTAAATATCAGGTGCATAAGCTGCTCTTTAATTTGACATGTGTGCTCGAGGCAATAAACACATGTGGTGCAGTGGGGGCTGCATAATTGCAGAGGAATAAAATATCATATCAAGAGTGAGAGGATCATTGTATCAGGTACCCGATGACAGCTCGTTTGATCATTATGCCAAGGCTAAAGAGGTTGGCTAATTAGTTGTCATTAAAACTCACCCTCTAATCAGGGCTTGCTCTTGCATGAAATAAAATAAAAAGTCCTTATCACATGATTAGTGAACAATGCTCTTAACTCTTCCAGGTTCCAGTTCTCTAAAGGGAAAGCTGAGACACTGGTTGGTTTTAAGTTCGATTTGAAAGATTTTCTGTCATTTTTTGTGTTTGTATTTGACCCCAAATCCAAA
The DNA here is from genome assembly GCA_006937965.1 of Callopanchax toddi. Lineage (NCBI taxonomy): Eukaryota > Metazoa > Chordata > Actinopteri > Cyprinodontiformes > Nothobranchiidae > Callopanchax > Callopanchax toddi. The sequence continues at coordinate 721,283 of SSNR01000015.1, forward strand.
GCAGATCAAAGGATATCAGAAAAGAAAGCTAAAAATCTCCACTCATAGCAGAACAGATGAATTGTATCAGTTTAAGTAAGACTGACTTCTTCAGACAACGCCCCGGTGAGAGGACCCCTGATGGCTCCTGAACTATACGGGGGCCTCTTGCCTTGACTTTCAAAAGATGGCAGAAAGTGCTCCGTTGAGAGAGACATGCATTATTAGCTGACAGGCCCGTATAAATAATAAGGCATGTAATGCCAAGTGTGAGTGCTCGCGTCTCCGTGAGGACGCTCCACAAGTGCACCCCTCATTGCTACATCTCCATTTTGTTCAACAAAGAGCCTTCCTGTGTGAACAACTTCTGTCTGAAAGCTTTGCCTGATCATTCTTTTATGTGCCACTTCCCAGGATGCGCGACGTTCACAGGACCTCATGATAATAGGCTCGTCGGGACGCAGAGAAAGGAGCGAGACGCTTGTCAGAGTGGATACATCCGTGCCCGGCCCAGGGGAGATGGCTCAGTGCACGACACATCAGTTACAGGACACTGAGAGACCCCCCTCTTCTCTCTCTTATGGCTCGTTGTAGACTAATGGTTGTCAGGTTAGTGAGGGGGCCCGTGCGCTTGTCTGGACCTGGACTGTTGTCATGTGGAATCCATTAGAGGTCGCACGCACACAGGATGGGCGGTCGATTGATAAGGCAGGAGGAGAAGTGAGGCAGAAGCAGAGGAAGAAAGGAAGCTTTTTATCTCCTGTACTCCCCATAAGGACTTGTTAAAACCAGCAGAAGTAGAGTGGAAAATTGATGGCGATGTCTTAACATTACGATTGTACTAGGCATGGTTTGTATGACTTCTTCTTTTTCCTTTTTTTTTCACTGAAATGACCAGAATATTGAGAATAGTCTCCAGCGTAATCCCAAACATCTCTTTGACTTGACTCGTCCTCAAAAATGGCAGCTGATTTTACCGTCCATAACTTCGCCTTCTGGTGGCTAAATATTGCTATTCTCAAACACAGCCCATGATTTACTGATAATCTGTTTATCATTTAACTTATTTATTTCCCTTTTCCAATTATTTTTAATTGGATGCCTGTGTCTTCCAAAATTTCAAACCTTATTATAAATCGTGTTTCTCAAGACTTGACTTTGCGTTTTAGCGTCAGTGACAGCACTGAGTCACACTGTGGGTTTCTTAATTAGATTAATTCTCATGCAATTTACTGGGGAGCCACTGTGTGGTCGAAAACCAGTCCATATGCTAGTCATTTGCTGCTCCTCCTTTCATGCTTTGTACTTTTGCATGAAAGGCCCTGTGAAAGCCATCTTTTTTTGTTTGTTTGGTTTTGCTTTTTGTTTCTTTTCACGGCTCAGTGAGGTCGGCAGCATCATATTTGCTTCTTTCATTTCAGGTTCAAGCAGATTGTCAGAGAAAATTCATTTTTTAAAGCTTGTTTTGCATCATAAATTAATGATTATGTATTTTATCAAGAAGTGGCGCAGTGCAGTTAGGAAGAGAAATGTTGAGTTTATTCACAGCTCAAACGTATTAGGAACCTAACAGTTAGGAAATACAATGGAAATGTTTAGTTTTCTCTTATTTCTTCAACTTGATCAAATCAACCAGTCAGTAAAATATTAAGGTCATGCAGTCAGTGGTTTGCAGAACAAATATCTTATTGAAAAGAAAAACTGTTGATTCTTGGTTTATTAAACATTTCTGAGAATAATCATTTTTGAAAATGAGTGTTTTTCTAAATAATGTAGCAACAATAAAGCCTGAGCAGGAATCCTGCTGAAGTGCCCTCCATTTCCTGACTTTCTTCACCAACATAAAGTGACACTTTCACAACCTGACACATCTGCAGCAGCAGGAGGCGAATTCTCCTCAACCTCCTCTCACCTCCTGTTTCTGGTTGTCTTTATCTTTCTTTTCCTTCTAAATAAAGAGATCTAATCCTTGCTCTGTGGCTGATCACACATTTCAAAACTCTGTCTCTGCTTGGCAGGATAAAATGTACACACACCAGGTTTGAGTGTCACACAGTTAGCAAACATAAAGTCAACTTATTCATCTGTTTTTTTAATACTTTATCTTTTCAGGGTTGAGGAAAAAAAATATTTTTTTTTGCCATTTTTTAAAGTGTTTCTTGTGTAGAGGGTAAATAATTACTATATATTTATTGTAGATTGCTTTCTGAACAGCCTCTGTTTGGAGAAATAAAGGATGCTAATGGCTAGCCTGAGCAGCCAGAAGCAAAGTGTGTTGCTGCTACTTTTCCAATCTCCAGATTTTCACAGTAGTTCATGCAAACGTGTAGTAAAACCTTTACCATCAATCTCACATTACAGTTATTTACATGCTGGTTGTTTAAATATCAGCAGCACCGTTGATGCCTCTAGGGGTCAAATCCAGCAGACATTCCTGCTAGAAAATCTGTGTAATGTGAAACTGATGGCTGTCATCAGTCCTGTAGTACATATCGGTATTTCTCCAACACCAAGGAAGCTATCTATTATGGGTGAAACAATCCTTTAATACTTTTTGAAATCCACTCAGTGAATTCATATTGTGCTTGTGTTACATGGCCTGTTGTACAAACAGGTGAATTGAGTTTAGGGAACACAAAAAGCTGGCCTCATAAAAACAATGTGAAAAGTAATTATTTAGCACAAAACATTTTGTTCCCAGTCCATATGTTACCACTTTCCTGGTGGAGTTATCTGTTTCCAGGGAGAAGGGGGAGAGTGGGAGCACTATATATGTTTTTCCCACAGGAAACCTAAAGGGACCAATCCAACCAACAAAGTCAACATGTACTGGCCAATCAGAGGCGAGCGGGGTTGCTCTGCTGTTGCTGACAGAAGCTGTAACCAAAGAAATTAGTTCTGTTTACTGGACAGACACAAGCCTAAATATGCAACTACACTTTTTAAACAAGCCCAAATTAACAATATTTTCAGGTGAATTTACAGAAAATTAAGCCCAAAGTCAATTATAGTAATCGGACCTGGCAGTACTGCAAATGGATCAATAAATATATCACCTCAGAAAGTACAACTTACTGTAAATACCTTGAAAACGGAACACACTTTTCAAACAACTAACCTGTTATTGATAATTATCCACAGAGAGAAGCTTACCTCTGATCCTACCGGAAGTTGAACCCATAATCAGACCTTGCAGCTCCTCTGGAACAAATGGTTGATATTCCAGCAGTCCTTAATAACAATTACTGACAACAAACCGGTAATTGAATTTTACAAATCAACATTTTCATTACCTTAACAAAACACACATTAATATTATCAATTTTGTATTGTCACTTGTTTTTTTCCTAACCCATGGTAGTATTGAAAGCATCACGAATACTATCACAATAACTAAATCTTTTTAATTAGGCAACTAGAAATTAATTAAATTTAGTGCCTGTCTCTAAAGAAAACAAATGCAAAATCAAAAAGGAAAAAACTAATAATAATAATAATAATAATAATAATAATAATAAAAAACACAACATAATACACCAAGGACTTTCCTTTTATGAGAGCTGTTATGAAACTGGGGTGTGTTTGAGCACTCCAAGAAAAGTTACTAAAATCCCCACCGGGCAGAAAAAAGATCAAGTGGAAGATGTAACTTTTACTACAATTTACACAATTATTCAATAAGAAGAATGGAAGAAATAATGATAAATGTGTCTTTGTGCCAACACAAGTACCACGTCCTTGACTGTAAAATGTTAATTTAAGTTTATTTAACGCCTTTCAAGAGACCCAAGGACAGGTTAAATAAAAGACCAAAATTAAAAACAGACAAACAAATAGAGAAAAGACTGAGAGCGTGAGGAGGAAAACACGTGAATACAAACAGTAAGTAAAAATGAAGAACGTGTTGGCGTCTGACTAACCGACCACATTATATCAAACCTATTTCCTCTTTTTAAACTTTATCAATCTGAGTGAGACAGACATGAAAAGCTGCATCTTTTTGTGTTATGCTATACATCATTTCATCACCTAAGAAATAAAACTTAAGCTGCGTCTTTAAAACCCAGAAATTACATCACTCTAAAATCCATAACCAGCCTTCGAGTGGAGTGAGGATTTGTATGTCTTCGTGTGCATTTAGAGTAAATGTTTAAATGAAAGCCTGAATAATTAATCTAGCTGTTGATGTTTATGCTTGTCCACACAAACGCCTGAGTATAGCTGTTTCAGAATATTGTCTGGAACTGGTGCTCCACTGGAGTCTTTTGAAGAATGCTGCAGAGCCACCTATGATAATTAGAGAGCGATGACCTTCTCATTAGAGCCAGGAGGCTGCTTTTTCTCCTCAGCCCTCCCTTCTGCCATCATGCAGGCCTGCCACAGGACAACTGCTATATCAAAGGAAAAATATTTATTAAAGGGAAATTTACTAAACACACAGCTCAGCCTTTGAGTTACAGCCCCGAGTTTAGGTTAAATGAGACTTTAAAGGAAGGGCTTTTGTTGGAAATATTTATTTGAAATTTTTATGACATTAGAATTTGGAGTTTATTTTACTCTATTTAAATGACACCAATCAGAGTAGCCCCACTTCTTTTTTCTCTTTTCATTCCAAATGTGTTAAGAAAGATCCTGATCTACAGTCAACTAATAAATTAAGATTTCTTGAATTTTGATGTGTTTATTTAATAATCAGTCTTATTAAACAACACCTGGTTCATTTCTATGAGAGGCCACAGCTACATTTTTCTAAGTTAACTTTCATACACACATGTGAAAACCTCTCATACACACATGTAAAAATTTCTCATACACACATTGGTGGGTCTTTATTTCATCAATAACAAGACTGGTAATAAATGTGTCTGAGCAAAAGATCAGAAAAAACAAAACAAACAAAAAAATTATAATAAAAAACATACCAGTAAACTAAAGATGCAGGTTAAAGGTACTATAGGTAATTTGCAAAACAAATGAGCTTAAAACGTTTTATTTCCCATGCCTCCTAACAACGTTCTAACATGTAGCTATAAATATATTGTGGCAATAAAAAAAAAACTAAATAAATTAATGAGGTGGTTCCCTCACAGTTCTCTAAAAACCTCAGCCAATCATAAGTTTAGACCGTAAAGCAGATATTGAACAATCCGGCTGTCTGTCTCGCTGAAGCGCCTCACTTCTGCACTGCTTGGATCCTCCATTAATGCGTGCTGGAGCATTTTGCAGCAGAACATCCCGGAAGTGAGAGAAAGAGAGAAATGGCCGTGAGCTATCGCTTCTACTTTAGGAAAAAATACCAGAGTCGTAAAAAGAAAAACACCTTTTCAGCTAGCAGAAAACAAAAAATGTTGCGACGTAGAATGAGGAAAAACCAGGGTAAACATTGGCATAGCATTTCAACAACTGGTGTTTCGCACTTTATTGTTACTGTGGCAATGCCTGGTTCCATGTTCGGAGGAGGCGTGGCCTATGGATTATACCCAGCAGGAGGGGTGAGAGCTCTGAGACGTGTTTATGTAAATTAGCTAGCTAGCTTGTTTGAAGATTAACTAGCAGCTTTAAGACAATGACCATCCAGAAAACATAAATGAGCAAAATTGCCAAATAAGAATAACATCTTTTTATAGTAAACAGTTTGTTTAGGTAAGGAGATGTAAAAGACAACCCCACAGGCCAGCTCCAAGGATTCTGTGTGATTCTCTCTGTTATTCATGTATTCGCATCAGTTGTAAAAATAATTATTTAGTAAATTGTCTTTTAGTGACATGAAAGATTTTGAATAAAAATGTACGGATATGTTTTTGTCTAACATTCATATTTAAATAGCAAATATGAAAAATCCTGTAAAAAATTATTTTTTTTTTACAAAATGTATCATGTTACTGTAAATATATCACATGATAAATGAACATTTTCCATTCATCACCCTTATTGTGGCTAAATATGATGATTGAAAATGACATGACTTATTGAATCTAATCAGGGCGTAACTGATTATCATTATGAGAAGGGGATCTTATGGGGTTTTTGGTTCAGTAATTTTGGAGCCTATATGTATAGGTTGTTGGATGTCAGTGTCTATCTGTCAGAACCAGAACCAGAGTGACAGACACATGCCAGAACTGACACATTACATACTGTGTTGAGAGAAAAAGGGATTGAAATGTAGCCGTGCCACCCAAACCGAGTCATTAGGCTGCCTGGCACCTGCAGTTTCCTCCTACGTAAAAAGCTGTATAAATTAATCACACACAGCCTTATGCACTTTGATGCAATTTATAATGCACATTAATGAGGGCTGACAGCTGTAACTAAAAGGCAGAATGATCACTTACAATTCAAATAAAAATCACAGCGCAATAACAAAAGTCATTTGCATTACTTTTTTCCTGTCATGCTCTATTTTCATCTTTATCCAGCGTTTGATTCCTGCTGTTTTAACGGAGGACGAATGCAAGTGAAAAGACTAAATGATCTGCAAATTGATGCAACACTTTGGCTGTGTCTCACTCCAGAGTATGCGCTCTAATTGTACATTGTGTGAAGGTATGGCATTGGATGATAAAAAGCCTTTTCTCCACACCTCATTTCAATCTCAATGTCTTATCAGTTGCCTTTGTTAACTCCCTGCTTTTCCACGGGCTATTCATAAGTTCTACATGCAGCACTTTATTACTAATTGCATTTCTTTTGCATATGTTTTTACACAGGGGCAACTTTTGTTGTGCCAGATTCCTCATGCAAAATGAAAGTGGAAATAAATTTACAACCAAACATTGTGCTCGCACGAAAACACGAGGAAAGCATTTGAACTGACCTTCAGAAGTGCTAATTGAATTTTGGGCGTGTGGTGATGCTATAACTGATTTCATTCTTCATTATGACCTGTAATGACATTTCTCAGCTGTCAGACATATCGCTGCCAGCTCGCTTTAAGATGAATTAACCATTATGCCATTGTAGATAAAGCATAACCATAAAGGAAGAGCGCTGAGAACTCAGGGAGATGCTGAATATTTACTGCAAAATGATGTTTGAAAAAGCTCACTAAATATATTTAGATTGTGCTTTTTTTTTTTTGCTTTTCACCTTCTTATAACAAACATGCATATTGCAAAGCATACTCATATTAGCAAAATACTTCAAAGGGATCTTAAAGATATGAATCAAGATGTCAGTATGTGCAGGTCAAAAGCAGTGTTGAATCTGAAAAGGAAGAAATACAGCAAGGAGCATTGTCCTTGACTCTGATTTAACAGTCATAAAAGCAATTAGGAATTTTTATAAATGCAAGTTCACTGGTCCCAGTTTTTATTAATATTGAAGGGGAAAAACATAAAAAGCCAAAATTATAGCAGTCAGCTTGAATTTCTTGCTACTTTTTTGAATGAAGTGCTATAAGCCCCACTTCAGTTACTACAGTATACTGTAATCTACATGGAAATAGACTGGTTTAAATTCATAGCAGAAGAAAAATACATATTGTTATGCTGATTAATAAAGAAAAAACCTATACAGAAAGAGAAGAATGAGTTTAAAACAGAAAGAAAAATACATTTTCTGCAAGAAAAATGACTGCAGAATTTAACTCCGCCATCTTTTTTTTTTTTTTTTTTTTTTTTACCCCAGAAAAAACTGGAGGATAAAGTTGAGATGAGTGATGAGGAAAAGGAAAAATATCTGACACAGTTCAGTGAATAATTCCCTGTAGGTTAAATAAGCATGTGTTCACTTTTGTTTTCTTTACCAGTTAATTTTTTTGTACAGGCTAACTGGTCCCACAGCTTCCAGTAAAGACAACGCTCTTCCACAGTTCTCTGTAGGTTCTCATGCACATCCTGCTTTTTAACTGACAAGAAACCTGTAATCAAGTCTTGTTGATCAACAGCATTTTTATAAGTTAAAGAAAAAAATTCCTTATTTTAAGAATTTATTTTAGACAGCATTAAAACTTTCTAAAAAGTGTGAGTGAAGATCTATAGACCATTAAAATCCGTTAAACTTGGACATTTTCAGTGGACTTTATGTTTGACTTCTTTAAACTGGGAGCAGTTAGATAATTATTAAGTTTTTTAACCAACCATGTCCTTAAAAATGAATTAATTGATGTGTGTTGGATGATGGATACATTTTCTGCATCCAATTAGACTCAGAATCAGGTTTATTTGGTCTAGTATGTAGCACATAAGGAATTTGTCTCTGCACTTGAACTTAACTAAATGCATGCATGCACACTTATCAAAACAATACATTTTAGGTAAAGAATTAGGATTTGAAGCCTGTATTATAAACATTATAATTTGCATGATTTAATTTTTACCCCTGCATTATGGGTGTGGAATAATAGGCATGACAGGGAATCCAGTAACTGGGATTCACTGACTGAGGGTTTCTGGGTCATGGAGACCTTATGTCCTCTTTCCATCAACTGAACCACCAGTCTCTTTGTTAAATATTCATCTCCTGTCAATAATTAAATGCTCATTATTTGAACCTCAAGAATTCTGTGATTCCAGATTTAATGGGCCTCTAATGCATGGGGTGATAAGGCACGCCCGATAGTTAGGCTGCATGATGAAAGGTGGATGCGTATCTATTCTTTTTTAGCAGGTAAAAAAAAGAAAGTATCCATGTTTCAAATGAAAAATTTAAAACCTTTGTCCAGATTTTTTTTTGAAGAACATCTGAGGTTTTGTATTCTATGAATGTACACGACTTGGAACAAAATGTCAGAGAAAGAAGCTTGTTATCTCAGACCCTTTAAAATCTAATCCTCTGTGAAAGCTAAAAATAAAAAACGTAGACTTTTCAGGAGATCTGTTACTGAAACTGCCACAGCACAATCAACCACCCACACAGGAAATAATGACGCATGAGCCAATTTAGGTGATAAGACACATGCAGTGCATGAATACACAAATATACAATAAATATGCAAACAACAAGATCTGATACCCAAGAGCGAGGGGCTCACATGATAATACAAGTATTGTCCTGCAGCTATGCAGAAAACTCAAACAGTGGCGCTATCAATTAACTTGAGGAGGAAGCCACAGCATCTGCAGTCTTACGCCTCTTTCTGAGAACTTTAAAGGATTTTTAATACATAATTATTTCCTTCTTTGATGTGAGGCATTTCTCATTGTTTGTTGTTATTATGATCGGCACGATGAACAACTGAGAATTACCCAAGCTGTCTTAAACGTCACCAAGTGTCTGCATGCGAGCACGAATGTGCGCTCTCGTATGGCTCAAGGAGCCGTCTGTGGTGTAAACACAGGGAGGGTAAACAGGCAGCTTGTGGACTCCATTGTTATTATTCTGTTTGTATAATTAGCCTTATAAATTGCTCACATCAAAGGCGCTGTCGCTTGTAATGCTTCTTCCATGGATCCTGTTCAAGTGAAGGAGCTCGGAGCCGGGAGGGGCAGCCCTGGTCCCCCTTTCTAATTGAGACATGTTTAGATTTGTGAGACTAGAAGGAAACTTTGTTCAGTAGCAGGTTTTCATCCTTCTTTGTTTAAAGCACATCGTTTATTCTGGAATATTAAAAGCAGCTGTGGAAGGTTTGTGAGGCAAAGTTTAAACAGCAGCAACGTGTGCGTTGGATTGGTTGGTTGGAAAAACCACTTGTCATGATGTAGGAGGTGAATCACTCAATTAAACAAAGCCTAAACAGAAGTATGAGGAGCAAACCAGCAAGAAGTAAAACATGAGCAGCAAACTTGGAAAAAGCAACAAGGAACAGTTGGATCTGACATGGAAACTGAGAAACAAAGGACCATTAATGCAGGGGTGACTAACAGGTGATAAAACAAGCTGGTGAGGCTTACTAAGCTGATAGAAACAGGTTAAGAGAGCACCTGACAATAGGGCTGTTAAAGATACTGAAAACATTTACGTTCTATTTTATTCTTTATTCTTTATTTTATCACAAAAAACAATGTTTTGAATTAGCTTCAACCTGAAGGACCAGTCAAAACAAATCTAAATCAAAGAGCTTTTTCAAAGCTCTTTGCTCTTTTTTTTTTAAACTGAGGCGTCTTCTGATTGGAGGACCAAGATGCCAATTTCCATATTTCTCCAGCGAAAAGCAAAGTAAGGCCTCTTAACTTCCTCTTGGACTCCATTTTTTTTGCAGTTATCAAACAGTTCTGCAGCCGTATGAGTGCTCCTTCGCAGCGCCACACAATGAGAAGTGAAACTTACAACAAAGCGCTCAGCTCACAGCAGCTTGTCAGTGTGTGATCACAGGCTGCATGATTGAAACTGCGACGTAACACCGCGAAGGAGCGTTGTGGCAGGAGGAACTAAGATTAGCACTTATGTGCAGTCCTGTTTGTAACAGAACAATACTCAAGCAATTTCTATGATTTTGGAGAAAAATTTTTTATTTTAAAACCTTTATTTTGTAGAAGGACAGTTGACTCGAGCTGCAGGAAAATATGAGCATCACCAGATTATTGGTGTCTTTTCATAACAGAGAGGAAATAAGTTAACCTCACTTTTAGCCAACTCATGAAAACACACCAGAAGAAAAGAGGTTTGAGTTTATTAAAGTGCCTGTGACTCCATATTTAAATCACTTTATATTAAACAGGTGTAATCTTTGATGCCTCTAGATTAGCGTTGCACCATTATAACTCAAAATACGCTGTAATTATTTCCTAACGAGCAACTCAGAGATCAGAAGAAAGCGCCGCCTTCCGGTTCTGCTGGGTTTCTCCTTATTTGGCAGCCTGACACTTCTGCTGCAGCAGGGGGCAGTGCCGTCGCGTGAAAGAGAAACGAAACTGAAACTAAACACTACACGGTCTATGGGCAATGGCGGCGGCACTGCCTCGCTCCAGTTGTCGTGAACGTGCATGTGGGAGGAGAATTTACCATATAAGCAAGTCCGGATCACTATGACCTCATAGCAGGCTGGAGTGAAAAAAACTGTTTGAAACCTGGGTCTGAAATCTTGGAGAGCTTCTCACTGGCTGTACTAGGAGACAGATGGACGCCGTTTTTTGCTCTTTCTGGCAGGTTTAAGGTGAGAACTCAACGTTGCAACATGATAGATAAGTCAGAAAACATGGAAAACGATGTCATGGGCACTTTAAAGTCTTTGTATGTGCACAATAAGATTTTCTACTATATAAACATAATGAAGTGATGCCTTGCAACTCAGATGGCCACTGAAACCAAAACCTCCAATTAACCAGTAAACTATCTCACCAAAATCCTTCTCCATGACAGTCACAAGAAAACAGGTCACATAGTCTGCTCAGATCTGACATTAGATAATCTCCAACCTCTCATAATTATCTGTGCAACAAAATAACTTGATCAAATTCTGAGTTTCAAATGGATTTCCTCTTTTTTTTACTCTTTGAAAGCAACAAGAAACATCACGGAGGGACCTTTTTCTTTTTGCTTTCCACTCCTCTCCACACAACACTGTTAATTATGCAGTGCCGTCAGATTAATTCCTCTCTCTTGCTGAAAAATTATCCACAGTGCATTTAATGACCTATAATAAGTTTACGGATGTGAAAGTGCCAGAGAGTTGTGCTGATTCTGCTGCACTCTGAACAATGATGGCCCAGCAGCAGCAGCAGCAAGTGATGAGAGACAGAAAGTGTCAGAGGGGGTTTGCACAAATTTGATTGACAGTTGCAGCACTGTCTGCACCATCAATCTAATAGTAATTATTATTTAATGTATATTACTTAAAAGCATATGCAAAATTAAGATTTAGGCACAAAAAACACATTTATGTGGTATTTAAAGAATAATATGCATAATATATTGCTTGTTAATATTTATGGCAAAGAAGTTCAAGCATTTCTTGTCGAAACCAGTCCTCCTGAAAGCGTTAGCTCTCATGATCTCAATTAATAACTAACAAAGTAAGGAGAAGAAGAAGCAGCACAAAACTGCAAGCTTTTTACACTGAGGAGAAAAAGCTGTCAAGGGGAATTTATCTCAGATTCAGATTCACTTATGTGTAAAAACTAGAGACTGGCTTTCTTCAGGGAGGAATTCGAGAAAGTGCAATAGAAAAAAAACCCTTTGTATATGCCAAATATATATTTTTAAAACTTAATTTGTTAAATAAATGGTACACAGAGGCAAACACAATCTGCTGTGGATGAAGCAAAAATAAAAAAAATGACGTTTTTAAATGAGGTAACAAAAAAAACCTACAATAATAACGTTTTAGTGGTTTTGTTATGAATTGTCATGCTCTCCTGTGCATAGAGTTGATTTAGGGGGAAAAAAAGCCATATTTGAGTCATAAATGCATATAGAGCACCAATTTGGGCGATCTTTGTAATACTGGGTTAAATAAATAGATATCAAACTAAAGGAACTTAGTTAAAAAATACACAGTTAAGCATCTTAAAGGTGACACACTTTATCATGATCTTTTGAGATTTTGATGCTTCTGCTGAAAACCCATTAGCATAGAGACACTTGACCCCTCCTCACTCTTCTGCAAGGTTTGTGTGTTTATCTTTGCATGCTCATAAATGACCTACATCAAAATCCATAAGGAACAACTTTTAGGATTAAGTGTTACAACAAACCCCCAAAAAACAATTAGCTCCAAATAAATGGTTCAAAAACAATTCATCTCCATCACCTGCAGTTTGTCCATGAATTGTTGTTGATGAACTGGCCTTTAGACACAAGCTAAAACGAAGTTTATCTGTTTAACTGAAACTTTGTAGAGCAGACAGAAACACTAACATAGTGGCTCTTGAATATCAGGCTGGTAAACTTCAGGTTTCAGAGTGGCTTCATTCCCGTTTGACTGCTGGCCGCAGGGGCTAATTCTTAATGATCCATTTTTTTGCTTCGGTTTCTTGTTTAATTCAACAACAAATGAAAACGTCTGAATTGTCATCTGGCTGAGACAATCTAAAACAATAGTATGTCTAATTTTCAAAGCACTTGTAAAGCATCCAGTCAGTTTATTTTTACAAAAGTGATTCTGAAGTGTATTTTTGCATACAGAGAATTACTAGTGTATATTGTATGGCCTTAGTTTGTGAACACAGCAAAGACCAGAGTGGATTTCTGACGTTTTAAAACAGCTTCAGTTTAAAGTGCCCATGACATCGGTTTCCATGTTTTCTGACTTATCTATCATGTTGCAACGTTGAGTTCTCACCTTAAACCTGCCAGAAAGAGCAAAAAACGGCGTCCATCTGTCTCCTAGTACAGCCAGTGAGAAGCTCTTCCAGATTTCAGACCCAGGTTTCAAACAGTTTTTTTCACTCCAGCCCGCTATGAGGTCATAGTGATCCGGACTTGCTTATATGGTAAATTCTCCTCCCACATGCACGTTCACGACACCTGGAGCGAGGCAGTGCCGCCACCATTGCCCATAGACCGTGTAGTGTTTAGTTTCAGTTTCGTTTCTCTTTCACGTGACGGCACTGCCCCCTGCTGCAGCAGAAGTGTCAGGCTGCCAAATAAGGAGAAACCCAGCAGAACCGGAAGGCGGCGCTTTCTTCTGATCTCTGAGTTGCTCGTTAGGAAATAATTACAGCGTATTTTGAGTTATAATGGTGCAACGCTGATCTAGAGGCATCAAAGATTACACCTGTTTAATATAAAGTGATTTAAATATGGAGTCACAGGCACTTTAAAAAAATTCACAGCAGTTCATGCAAATGTGACTGAATATAACAGAATTATTTCCTGGATGCACCAGAAGTGCTACATTCTGTTGCTGATGGTGATATGTATTCTTGTGAATAGGTGTAAACCTGATATAATGGCTGTGTAAAGGTTTATAAAATAACATTTGCATGAACTGCTGTGAAACTTTAGAGACTAGAGTCATTTTGAGGGTCATACAAATTGTTAGCTCATCAGTCCTGTTGGATGCAAACTCTTATTTCTCTGAACAGAACCCCTTCAGGAAGCTATCTAACAGTTAAGGTTATTTATCATTTTCACACAGAAACAAACTTCAGAAAATCCCTTTAAGGTAAAGTAGGAGTAGAGTGTTGGATTTTTTTTTTTTTACATAGGAGATACAATTAATACAGATTGATTTTAAGTTAAGTTTGGAAAAGATTTTCATAGTTTAGAGGCCAAATTAACTTTTTCTGAGTTTTTAGTGGCTTCAAACATTAAAGGTGATTGTTTTGTGCAACATTTAAATTATATTTAATCAGGTATTCTGCACTTTTTTCCTAACCTGCATGGAGAAAGATGATGTGTTTCCTGCTTGTCTAAATGTTTTGTTTGTGATGAAATAACTTTGGAGAAGTTATCATCCATCCAGTTCTGTTTCCAACACCATTTATTTAAGGTGCAGCTGCAGCACAAAGCGGACACTGCACCAGTTTTCACAGATGCACGTCTTTATCTAGAAACAAACCAATGTCATGACATAAAACATACACACTGAGCCTTTTAAAATATTAAATCAGGTCAACGGGTCTTAAATGTAGCATCCTCATCTTTTATTAGTGATGCAAAAATCACCCCCAGCAGGACTAACAAGTTCAGGACTTGGTGCTTTAGAAACCCAGTAGGGAGAAGGGTTTAATAGTAAATATTTTTGCTGCTCCCTCGTTCTACTCTTTCTCTGTTGTCTTATTGCCAAGATACTGATTCTGCTAGCGTTTGTGATTGACACTCAGATGAGGGTTTGATGGTCTGTCATCACCCTCAGTGAAAACCTTAACTAATATAATTAAATTTTAAATGAGTGCATGAATATTAGATCAGTTTCTGAGGGCTGTCAGGGAATTCAGTGTCACTCCAACATCAACAATTCTATCATTACCTTGTTGGATTTTTACTGCTAAAACACAATGATGCATTTCAGGGAAGCCTCATTGTGTAGAAGACGGGCCGTTTGAGCGCGCCAACAGAACCAGAGGGAAAATCAGCTCAGAAGAAGACAAAGACTGAGGTTATAAAGTCAGTTTGGTTTAGTTTTGTTTTGACCCCCTGAGGGAGAGAGACCATGAACTGACAGGCCCCATGTAATTCTTGACAGAGGAAAACTTTGTGTACAGACAGTCTCAGCAACACGTTATTAAAAAGATGAGCATGCCTGTGGAAAATAAATAAATAAAGAAAAAAATACTGATTAAATTTTAAGCAGCCGGCGGGCCGATAGTTTGCCCGAGGCGTATTTGTCAGTTTCAAAGGGTGTTTTTATTAATTTTGTATTTTGCATTTTGTTAGTGGAAAGAGCTTACTCCACCGGGAGCACCACAAGCTATAGCCAGCAGAGCCTATAGCGGGGAGAAAAGGAGACGCGGAGCATGCCAAGCAGATCCTGCACATTTAAAGAAAGAAATCAGCTCTAGATCAGCGAGCCTTACCCACAAACCCCCACCAGCAGCGCCCAAAACACTCACACAAAACACTTGTTCATAGAAAGGGCGCACGGTGCACGCTTACCGTCGTGTGAAGTTGTCTTTATTGTACGTCCTGTGATAGTTTGCTGAGTGGGCATGTTAATGTTTAGATTCATCTTGATGCTGCTTTTCACATGAATCATCAGCTGTGGAGGACGCCGACTTTTCCCACAGAACCACTGGGCCTTTGCTTCAGTTTCTTTGAATATGTAATGCTGTCTTAGCATGATATTATGCACATATATTATTGCCACAAGTTGTTGGTATCCCTATTATAGACTACATGCATAAACACCTTTGCATACTTAGTTCTCGCTGTATTACACAAGTGAGTCATTAAAGCTGCACTGTGTAATTTTCAAACAAGCTACGTTTAGCTAGCTATTTTACACAAACACATCTCAGAGCTCTCTCCCCCGTCGGGTATAATCCTTATGTCATGCCTCCCTCGGACACTGGACTGAGCAATGCCACAGTAACAATAGAATACAAAATACTAGCTGCTGAAATGCTATGCTAATGTGTGGCGCTTTGGTGAGACAGACAACCGAATTGTCCAATAGTTGCTTTTGGTCCAAAACATATGATTGGCTGAGGTTTTTAGAGAACTGCGAGGGAACCACCTCTTTAATTTCTTTTTTTTTTAATCGCCACAATATATTTATAGCTATACTATGTTAGAATGTTGTTAAGAGGCATGAAAAAAAATGTTTTAAGCTACATTGTTTACCAAATTACCTATATCACCTTTAAAGGTGCAAAATAATGTAACTCATTTGCAAACTCAGGCACTCTGAGGTCAGATGACGGTACTTTTTTTGTGTTGAAGTATAAATATTTGTATATCAGATACGTGCACATGTTCATATTCTAAATATTCTTCCTTTTGGTGTCATGTGATATCTTTGTGTGTGTTAGGGCAAAATAGCTCACGAAACACTTAACAGAAATGCATTTCTTCAAGGGATTTAATATTATATATTTCAATTTTGATATTACTATATTAACAGTTATTTTAACCTTTTACGTCTTCATTCATTTGTCCATTTTGCTTCTTGTCTGCATTGCATTTAGGTAGACCCTCCATTCTGCATTCTTTGTCTTTTTGAAGTTGATCCTGAACACAGATTAGATTTATATTCCTTTGAAATGCCTCTAGATCAAAACTGACATCTCCTTCCAGTTGCTTGTTCCTGGAATATTTCACCATGAAAGTTTTATTATTTTGTTGACACAGCTGGACAATAGATTGTAATGTTTTAAATCTGCTAAAACTAAAATCAGCACTAAAAATGAGTCGAATGCTAAAGCTTTCCATACAGTACAACGCCGAAACCAAAAAAAGCCAATAAAAATACATCAGAAAGGTCATAATTCAATACCTGAACTGTTTGGAAAAACTATTATTTATATGTAAACACTTATACCAAAGACTGGGTCTAGGCACAAATGGAAAAAAAAAATCAATTGCAGAAATTTGAAATCCTACAAACTAGAAGCAGACAGTATCAAACAGCATCAAGCGCCGAGCTGCACAGGCCGCCCTCAGGCTATAATTTGCCAAAATTTTACCTGCTGCTGGCTGAGACCAAACACAAGCATGAAGACAAAGCTTTGAGTAAGACTCCCAAACCCACCAAAAGCTTTTAATCATCCTAAAAAGAAAAATAGAGGTAGTCGTTTATGTATTTGATGGCTATTAGCGATGTATGTTAAATCATCCAGATCACCTTTCATTCTAAAACACCCATTAAGCACTTCTGTCAAATCAATCAAGCCCTGCGGTTTGAAGAAGCTGCTACTTTGTTGTGTAGAGGTGAAGGAGTTAATTAGGTGATAGGCAGGCGACTGATGCTATGTAGATGCAGCTCAAGCGACAGGGAGAGAAACCAAAGTGGGCTGCTGCTAATCATGCCCTCCACCCCCTTATTCCTGGATTCATCTCCAACCATATGCTTTTGAAGTCAGGACTGTCAGTTCTGTCACATGCTCTCGGTTTTATTGAATTTCATGAAGAAAGTATGCTTTGTTTATTATGCCTGAGTTGGAATAATTCCCTAAATAAATCACTAAGTACATTTAAGCTCCATGTTCAAAGAGGTTAACTCTGAAGACCTTTTATTTCCCTCCCTGCTGGTAAATTAATCAATGTCTATGTTGTTATGAAGCATGATGCTGTAAGCACTCAAAAAATGATAAAATATGACAATTTTATAGTTATATGTTAGGTATTTAGTGTTTTACTCAGAAGGTTAAATGGGTAATTAGGGATTTATAATCGTACTATCTATTATTTATCACTAGTCATAATAGATGTTGTCAAAACCACAACTTTAAAGAAAGAACACATGACATGTTATTAGCTCAGTTTCAGCGTTTCACTCCCAAACAGGCTCAATTATAAGTTACAGATCCTCTTAAAATGACTCACGTTAGGTGTTTTTGGACCACTTTATAATCCTCTTCAGGTTTCAGTTTGCCTTTTTGTTCTCGGTTTGTGGATTTGAACGTGAGTCACACAAAGTACCCTGATCAGTTGGATGTCTTGGCCTCTGTAACATCATCTTAATGTTGGTAGAGGTCTTTCAACCTCTTCTTTACAAATGTATCTACCCACAATGCTCAGCTACAACCATGATGTCCTCCATTGTTGCTGATGCCATGTCCAGCATTGGCCTTCGGTTGCGTCTTGTCATTTGATTGCGAGTCAATACAATTTTCATCCTGTGATTAGTGTATTTATTCTTGGTGCCTTTTTGTGCCTCAGTTCGTTGTTTCCCTCGGCTCCCACCCTGCTTCAGCCTATCCAGTCAGCTGATCTGTCAGTGATCGCCCTCCCAGCAGCTAAATATTCCTCTGTTTCTTTTCTTTGACATATTTGACTGTGACCCGACCCCTGTGTGTCTTTGCCACACTATCAGCCTTTTTTCTTCATTATTTTAGTTCTTTTTAATGATTCTTGTTTCTGTATACAGAGTTTTAGTGCTTCACAAGGCTGTGATAGTTTGATGACTAGTTAAAAAGGAAATATAAATGTTTTAAATTGAAATAACATCCAGTGGACATGAAGAACACTTTTGTGATATGTTATATGTCTGGGTGATGTGGGGAATATACTGTAATTGCAAATAAGTTCAGATTGTTGTGCAAAGTTTCTTCTAATTCTTCATGACAGTTTGTTCTCAAATTGCTCTCTTTTTAGTTATGATTTGGTCACAGACCCCTCCAAAATTTGCCCCACATTTCTTGTCATTTGTGCCTCATGGAAATTAAAATAAGAAGGGTTTGAGTTGGGTTTCCATGACACTATGAGGCCCTATGGCTCGCTCAAAGAAATTGAGAACCCTCGCAAACGTTTCTTCTTGAGTATTTCTCAAACCTTGTTGGCGTGAAGGCAAACACCCAGGTCCTCAAACTGCTCCGTAGTGGGACTAACATTTCTTATAATCCTAGAATAGTCCTTAGAACGGTTTTGTCTGAACACTCATTGTTGATATAGTGATCAAAAAGGTAAATTCAAGCAATCAAAAGAAAAAAAATGTTGGACTTGTTTCAGTTTATTTAAGATTCTGCATCTAAAAAATGCATTTAATCTGCTTTCATTATGAATATAAACCTAATTCACGTTGCATGTTAGGGCGGTTTCTGTTGCTGGTTTGCAAATAAAAAGTGAAAAATACAAAAATGAAGATACTGGAGGTGATGTTGAGCCTCACAATGGTTGAGGTAGTCTCAGAGTTGTGAATAAACAGGGTGTTGGTGACAAACACTGGTTATTTCCACCCGTAATCTGGAGACTTTGCTCTGACATTTAAAGTGCAAACTGCGTCTGTTTTCACCCATCCTGTTTACCGTTGATGCACAGTGTTCTTGATGGTAATGCTATTCCTACATTTGTCTTTTAACGTTCAGAGTATTTCAGGAGACTATCGCTTAAAGCCTTTGTTGCTTTGTCTTTGAAAATAATTGCCTTGCTGGGCTTCTCAAAGCGATAGATGTGTTCCTGCCGAAATTAATTGATCACAGGCTGTGACCCAAATCAAAACCATAGCAAGCAATTAAGATCAAACCTGAAAAAAATATTATGAATTAATGAAGAGGGCAATAATGAAAAATTAATGACAAAAGAAGTACAGGCCGAGCACATTGTGTGTTGGCGATAGACGGATGTGCAGAATAATACAACAGCTTCAATATAAGCATTCTCGTTTAGTAATCTTAACATTTTATTAGAATTTTTTACATGTGAATTCAGAATAAAGATGTTCTGCTTTTTATAAATATCTTTACAAAACTCGTTACTTTATTCTTTTAGTTTTCTGGGAGGATCGACTTGAAGCCTTAGAGGGGTAAAAGTAAGACCTCACAGACCTTCCATTTAGTGTTGCCTCCCAGATCCCTGGTGAAAATAAGGCAGATGTTGAGCATGTAGTACTGTGGTACAAGAGCGTGTTTCTCTACTGTGCCTCCTAAAGCCTTTTCACTGTCTTTCAAGCTCCCCTGCCACCTCTAAGACATCAAATAATCCACAGATAAAGTTCAGAGTTCAAAGGAAATGCAACTTAATGGTTTTTGGACATAGCCTGTTAGCAGCGTATTGCTTTAGCACTGTTTACAACTTAACCAAGCAATTTATTTGATTTAAGATGATACAAAAGCCTGATGCCATAATCATCTACAAGTGCCTTCGGTGAAGTTTGATTTCCAAGCCGAGGATTATTTAAATGTTGCTCTTTTCACGATCCTTCTTGGCTTCTCTTGTGGAGATAAGGGAATTGTTGACTTAATTCCATTAACTTTGTATTGCTCCTCAATCTTTTGTGCCCAAACCATCAGTGCTGCGGCTCGGCTGTCTTTTTGCAGTTCTGCATCAGCGCTCTTGGATAGAACATGACAGTTACATTAATGTCTCCATGTAAATTGCTGTCTACATGTAGGAAACAAGTGAAAGGAGGAGAAAGCATGGAACATTTATCGGCCCCCCATGACAGGGGGAATTACAAGAAAATTCATTGTGTGGAGCCCCAGATGGCCAAGTATATAATAGTTTGCAGCAATTTTACTGAGAATCCCACCAGGAGGACAGAAAGCACTCACACTGTGCTTTTTAACCAAGCTGTGAAAAAATTTAAGCAAAAAGGAATCAAGGCTCATGTTAAAACTGTGTTATAGAGACGTACTGTACATGCATTTATGGAATTAAACCAATACGATGGTCGGTTTGTGAAAGCTGGTTGTTTGCAGTGTTTTGATGAACATGTGAAATGTTTGTGTGTTGCTTTAATGTCTCAAGTAAGTGCAATGTGTACTGGCTAATTCTCAACATAATACAAATACATTTTTATCTAAGTTGAGTTGTTTCTTTTTCCAGTTTTAAGATGTATTCATATATTTGGCAGTAATAAAATACTGTTTTTTAAAAGTGGAAGAAGTTGTTTGTCTTACCTTTTTCTGTACTGATTAAAAACGTAAAAGCATTATTCAGCTGTGGTGAAGACAGCAGGAAAAAGAAAATTATTTAAATAATGTGGACAGTTTGTCGCCTTAATTGCTGTATTTAAGACTATTGTTTCAACTGGAGGGCAAAAATACTGTTTTGATAAGACGTTACCAAACCTGGTTCTAAATCTATCAGGTGAGAATGAAAATAAAATTATATATCTAAAAAAGAGAACATTGACAAATTTGATCTTGTATGACAAAAATGCTACTTTTGCTAGCACTGTAATGACACTTAGCAAAGCAGAATGAAACCTTGGTAACATGGGCGTAGATTTATCATGGATTGAGGTGACGTGTCCCCACCAATCAGAATATTCCCAACCAATAATTTGATCCAAGGGTGCAGAAATAGCGCTGCATCTCCACCAATAATACAGCAGCCCAGTGGACCAGGTGCTATATGTGGAGTTCATGGACGGACCTGTGTCCAGGGGCGTACGTGTCTGAATCGACTGGCACGAGCCCCTCGCAGCCCCCGCCGAGCTGCTTACGCCAATGGCACCTGCTCTGGGTCTGGTGATGGTAACTTTAGGTCAGTCCCCGGACCGGGACCGGGACCAGGACGGATCGCCTTAATTTGCATTTCCTGTCTCGGCAAATGCTTGACCCCCCCCCCCCTGCGTCCCTACCTGGTCCCCAATGTCAAGAGCAAAGCTACACCATTGTTTGATAATGAAGCTAAAGTTTTTTGCCCAACATTTTGAAACTTTTAATCCACAAATTTCCTTTGTTTGTTTACTTATTGGAACTATTTGAAGAGTTTATCACACAGGTCGATCAACTTTTTGAGCATGTATTTCCCTTTAGGTGAATTTTCTGTCCCTCCATGCAGGAACTCTTTTAGAAGAGGTTCAATATAAGAGAGTAATTTACCCGAAACATTCTCTTAAAAACTTATATTAAAGCTCCTATGTGGAGCATTTTTCTATGTATCAAAGTTTAAATGTTTCAAATGATAGTTAATTTCTAAACCATGATATATGGGAAGAGTTCCACAACATTTGTTATTCTTCTTGTTACAAACACTGTCTAGGAGGTGGGGTTGCAACAGGGCAATCACAGAGCAGAGGAGACCAGAGTGGTTTGGGTGTAAAAATGAATGATTTATTTACAATATTTACAAACCTAGTGGGAGGAGGAGGGAACATAGAAGGTGCTAAAATCAAAGAAACAAAGATAACAAAACATGCTCTAACTCAGACACTACTCTTTAGATACAAAATAAAAAACAAAAACCCAACTTATCTACAAAAAAGGACTAGGCAAAATGTTACATATGGTGGAACTCTCTGCTTATTTAACGTTTTTAGACACGGAGCAACCTACGTGAGCAGATGTACAGGGTACCCCAATCCTCCACCTCCTCACTACATACTGATAGGCGCTGGCACAATCAGCAGCCCTGAACAAAAAGAAGAGCAGAGTGAGTTAGTGTTAGTCAGTCAATCAGCCAGGGAGCTCATTCAGCTTTAGGTGGAGTAGCGGCTGGTGAAAAATTTTTTTTGGAGGGGCGCATTTTGGAAAGTTGGCTTTTTAGATGCAATCTAACCACATATCGCCAGAGTACCACTCATATGCATCACAATACTTTAAAAATAGCTTAAACATTAATTTACCTGAGCCTTTGCACGTTGTCCATGAACTCCTGCACGACTTTGCTGACAAAGACAGAGTCAATCGACAGCTTCTGAAGCTGGCTGTAGAGAATGTCCACGTGAGGCATGATGTGATGGAAGAGTTTCAGGAAGAAGCTGAATGTCTCATCTTCCAGGAGTCTCACAAACCCCCCAGCTTCTCTTACAGTGACCGAATCAAACTCCCCTGAGTCCCCTGATGTGTTCAAAACATTTCAGGAGGTTCTCCTGGAGAACGGTTCACTTTATAGTGATGCAAGTGAATTATTTCTTCTCTCCATTTCTAAGTCACGCGACGACACGTTATTGCTGCTGCTACTGAAAGTGAAACCAAAACGAGCGTTCTGTAGAGCTTCCGGCCAGGTCAACAACAACATCCTCCCGTTCTTCTGAGTAATTCAATATGTTTTTCTTTTTTGTTTTTTTACTGTATTTATAATCACTTATCAGTGTGTTAGAGTGCCATAATTCATGATAAAAATAAAAACTAAAGTAAATACTTAAATAATAAGCCATATTCCTCGGGTTTTGACTGTGCCGTTGTGCGCATGTGTCACAGGGACGCTGAGCCCCTGCGTCCTGATTGGTCTCCTATTTTTTGCACTCTGTGCGCATGCGGCAGGAAAAAAATTCAAGTGCGCATGCGTCAGGAGCAAAAAACACAGTGGTATGTTGGGACGGCGTCCCGTCCAGACATGCGCAGTAGACCCCAAAGAAACACGACCTATCGGTCTGGTAAAAAATAGTTAGAAAACGTTTCTACACTACACCTAAATGCAGATTATACACAGCACTTATTGTATATATAATGGATGGCTCGTTTAGTTTTATTTTCATGTTAGTTTTTTATATTTTGTGATCACTATTTCTCTTCTTCTTCCTCTTTGGACTGGTTGGGCAGAGCCTGAGCGCCCCCTATGGATGGGCCGCCACTGTTCAGGTGTTCTTTATATGGCCGCCCTCTGCATTTGATTGGTCCAACACACACACGTAACCAATGGAGATCAGGCCGGGGAGGTCCACACAGGTCTCTCTCAAGCAACCACACCTGAAGAGGACAACTCAAGAGAAAAGACAATCACACAGCAGGGCCTGACATGTAAGACTTCTGAAGACCCTCCTTCCTTCTATAGCCCTCTTTGAATTCTCTCTGACTGGTGAACTTTTTCAGCCAATAGAATTCAAGTTTCTACATTGTCGGCTGTCAATCAACGTGCATGCACTTCGAGCAAACCTGTAGAAGTGGGGGCTGCACACGCCCAGGACGCACCGTGTCTTCCTGTTTACAGTCTCGGCCAGTCATGGAGGTCAGAATTTTTCTCACAGAATGGCAAGGCTTGCCAAAGATACGCGTTTATGTTGGTCAAGCATTTCATTCTGGACCGACTGTCCACTCATTTCCGGGTTCTGCTTTTTGTAGCTCCCTGTTGCATGACGAGCGTGTTGAGTGACGTGTTTCATAAGCACAGTGTGACAGTCAGGACTCAGAGCATCTACAGAGTGAGAACATGATTTGTGAGCTGTGAATGGTTGAACCCTGTGATGCAGCGTACAGTTTGAGCAGGAGCTGAGAGCCATGACAAGAACAGTTTATGCCTGGCTTAGAGTGACGCACGTGTCGAGGTGGGGCTATAGAAAGTGGGAGGGGGGGGGGAATGGATGTTTTGGGAGGGGCCGTGGTATGTTGGATTCTAAAAATGCTCTCTTGCTGAAATGCTCCACATAGCTGCTTGAACTAAAAATAAGAGACTCATAAAATTGAAAATGAACATTAACTTAAAAAATATTTTTTCTGTTGACAAAATAAAGCTATCATGTAGGTAAATTGGTTTAATTATGCTTTTACATTAACTTACATTAGCATGGTTTGCTTTTAAAACATTGGGACAACAGTGGCAATTCAAATAAAGGTTTAGGATGATTTTCCATGTGTTTTTCTCTCAGCTGCAGAGCTCTATTTGTGCAGATGTTGCTGCCTAATTTACACAAATTCATTAAAAAGGACACATCATGCAACAAACAGAAACATAAAACATTTAGAAATATATTGTCTTGACACAAAATTTCATAATTAAAAAAATGTCAAGTTGAACTGAAAACACAGAATACATGAATCAAGTGATTAAAAAAAACACAAATATGAATAATCAGTTTTATTCCATCAATAAAAACAATAATTAGGACAACGTGTCCTGATATTGGAAATAAAAAAACTGAGATGGAGCATCTCTGACTGACCATGCAGTGTTCTGAACAAAGTAACACAACCCTGTGTGTGAGTGTGTGTGATCTCAGGCTATCCTGAGACACACACCAGTGAAGACCACTGGTTTATTTGAAGTGAGGTGGGAATCCCAGACTTTAAAGTACATCTAACACAAAGGTTGTTCTGCAAAGATGACAACACTATGTCCCGCAGACATGTCTAAAGAGGACTGTCTTTGACTTATCTGGGCATCTGATTTATCATTAAGTCACATGATAAAATAAAATTTATTTTTAACTTGGTCCAACAAGCTGAGTTGTTTGTGCTGTTTTTAATTAAAATCAGTTATTTGTAAAGAAAGATTTGTGTCCATTTTGCATAAATACATGAAAAGCTCTAACATTAATAGATATCTCTACAGTATGAAATGAACCATCCTTTTGAGATTAACACAGATGACTTTAAAAATAGCAAACGTCCCTTCAGAGAAAGGCCCAGGTTTGAAATATAACACCTTTAAGCGTAGCGATGGGGAGAAGTGACAAGAATAAGAGATATTTCTATTATTATGCAATTGCTACAGCTTTTCTACAGGGACCCTAACAATATTCCTTTTGCACTGTGCTATCCATCATGATAATGAATGGCAGTAACTTATCCTGGGACATAAATCTGGCAAGCTTCAACAGCACTGTGACACAGCATTTAATTACAACGCATGTCTAATTGAAAGACCCCCGGAAAATAGTGAGACGTCTCTTTGGCTGTAGCGGGGTTAAAAAACTTAATTAATTATGAGGCACCTCCCTCCCTCTTTATTCTGAGTCACTGGCGTCCCTGCCTCAGTGAGCTGATGACATTTTCAGCCTCCCTTTCATCCTTCAGAGAAATGAATGGCGTAGCAGGAGCGTTATCAAATGAGCTGTAGAGCCAGCCAGTGAATATGTCATTGAGTGTGACATATTCCCTGAGTGCAACTGCTCTCAGTGAATTGTGATTTATCTGTATGGCTTCCTCATCATGTTAACCGACTTGTTACCAAGCACCCCTACCCCCTTCAGCACCCTATCGTTGACAGGCTCACTACATCATTTGGGGGATCTCTAGGTGAGGTGTTGGCTAATGTAGTCTGAGACCCTTATGAATAACAGTACCCCTGTGTTTGACCCCAGGTGCCCCTCGCTAAGCAGAAAGGCTTTGTTTCATTTATGTGCCACAATAATCAGTAGTTTTTGGCAAACGGTCATTGCTTGTGTCAGTGTGTTGTGGTGAGAGGGTTCGGTACTTTAGTACAGAACAAAACACTCGTGCACATTGGAGTTCAGCTATAATATAAAATAAAAAAATTATCCCCTAATATGAAAATATTTCAGTTAAATGCAAATGATGTGTTAAAAAGACAAACTTCTGTTTACGTTAATTTTATCAGTCAGTTTCTGTCAATGTGTGTTTGTTCTTACGTAGACATAACAGGCTGAGACACGATATATTGTTTACAGTTGCTGCCATGTTGTATTTTTGGATTCAGAATTTAATGGATTGGGGGCTGAAAGTCTAGTCAATACACAATCATTTAGTTTTTAAAGCATAACAAATTACAGCTAAATGTTTAAGCAAAATAGATTTTCAAACAGAGCAGCAAGGTGAGAACTATGTAAATCAACAAGTCAACACCTGAAAAAAATACCTGAGGAGACATTTCAACAGGTGCTTCTGAGCAGAAACAATGCTAACGATTTTATGACAGTGATTTGAAACGGACACCAGGGGGTGCTAAAACAAGCCAAAACTGAATAGCATGCCTTTAAATGTCAATATGTCAAATCTGTGTATTATTATCTGTATAGGTGGCAGCACTAAAAACTTGAACTGGAACCAGCCACTATGGGGATGTTTATTTGTTGTTTATTTGCTTCAAATACTTGGTTCTGGTTTGTTGATTGATTAATTGATTAATTGATAGTTTTCAATTTATTCAATGGAAACTAGGTTTGAAACCTTTCTATTCATATTTTGGCATGCTTTTATTGTTCTTCATTTATTGAACAGTATTTTAAATGATTTTACAATAAATCACTTTGCATGGTGGCACTGTTGTTAGCACTGTTGGCAAGAAGGTCGCAGGTTTGAATCCTGGCTGTGGCCTTTCTGCGTGGAGTTAGCATGTTCTCCCCATGCATGCATTTCCTCAAGGTACTCCAGATTCCCTCACAGATCAAACATGCCCTATAAGTTAATAATTGAATGTTGCTTTGGAAAAAAGTGTCTGCCAAATAAACATGAACAATTTCATGTTATCCTTTTACATAATAAAAACCAGAAATGTAATTAGATGTAAATATATTTAATAGCAAGTAAAAAAAAGATTATAAGTCTTGGCATTTCTCTGAAAATTCAGTAGTGTCATGCTCCCATGTGTCCTGTGTTTAGTTTAGTTGGTGTTTTCCTCACCTGTTTTGTCCCCTTTAGTCTTTAGGTTTTGGTTTTCCCCTGTGTTCCTCCTCCAGTCTCCGGCACTAATCCCCTCCAGGTGTGTCTCGTCTCCCTAATTAGCTCCCTCCCTATATACAGTTGAGTTCATTCACTCTCTGTTGGTTCCTCCTGTGTGTCTCCCCTCTAGTCTCCCTTAGTCCTCCCTAGTTTTTGACCACTTATTAATAAAGCTGTTTGTTCACCTACCCACTGCTTTCCTGCCTGCACATCTCACCTGTTCCTGGGTTCTTCAACACCAAAATATAACAAGTAGAGCTTTTGTCAATAAAGTGATATTTGAAACTTAAGGAAAAAAATCTTTGTGGAAACTTGAACAAAAACAAACTTGAAGTTGCTGACAAGGTACATCCATATAATCTTGTGTGTGTATATATATATGTATTTATAAAAAGCTTTAAAGTTGTTTATGTCTGAATCAAGTTTATGTGCATGTGTAATGCATTCATCAGCCTTTCAACATGCTTCTGCTTCAGCACACTAATGTGCCTTCGAGCAAAGGGATGCTGGCAACACAGGGACAAGCGAGAGGACCACGGAAAACTGTCCTACCTGAACAAGGTGTTGTAGCTTCCTGATACAGTCCTTTAAACAGCTTCACCCTTGTGTCTCATCTCCTGTGTGCCGCTGCCCCACCCGAGCGTGATTAGTAAATGCCTGAACCTGAGGTGCAGTGTTGAAAGGCTGCCAACAGACACTCAGAGCTGAATCAAAAGCTTCACTGTAGAATCAAAAGAGTTCAGTCTTTCTCTGCATAAACATGAGAGCAATGGAGGTGGTGGGCTGCTCTGAATGTGAGCCAGTTCTGACACCTCCGGTAATTCTTGCACACTTAGCCGTGTGTTCTGTCAAAATCAGGTATCATTTTAAGCAAAGTAAAATTACTGTTAAGTACTTTTAAGTTAAATCTTATATCGGACCCGTTTGTTACATTATTAGAAAATAATTTAAAACATATTGAGCGCTGAATTGTTTGTAGATATTTTTAATGGGCCAAGGACAGATACATTTTAAAGTTGTTCAAAGTTTTATTATTGTCTAAATGCTTCTAGGAATGCAGCAAATGAGCACCACTTATTCAGAATATATGATTTTTGATTGTATTAGGTCTGAGGAAACAGACAAAAAAACCCTGACTGTTTTCTAAATTGACCAACCTCAATTTTATTTTTGATACAGCACAATCCATACATCCAGTTTCTTTAACCACTTCATCCTCCACAGAGGGTCACGGGGTGATGCAGCACAATAAATCAATCATTTGACCTATTCATTATGTGTGATGAAAGGAGTTTGGTTCAGTTCTCCCAATCGTAGAAATATATATATATTTTTGTTGTTGTTATTGTTTTTTTATCATTTTATTTTATTTGAATGAAATTAATTTTAATAAAAAAAAAATTCTTATGTTTTTTGGAATAACTTCATGTTTAAAGTCAGACCAAGACTCAAGTCCCTGTCAGTTGTAGGGAAGACAAGAAGAAAGTGATGAGAATATATTTCTTGGTAAAAACAGGCAGCTTGTATTGTTGCGGTTTATTTTAGGTGCTTTTAAATCAAAGTCCCCTAAATGGTCTGCAAATGTGTTAAATGTTTTTACAAAAAACTATTTGTAACTTTTTCAGAGTTATCATGAGTAGAGTTTAATGTCAGAATCCCTTCAACCATTTTTGGGGGGTTATGTGTGGGGGATGGAAAAACTCCTGCCTTTGCATCGTTTGTGTTTCAAGAGTGGTGGGAGTGGTTTTCCGTTGGGCGCCAACTGGGAACACTTGGGCCTAATGTTCAGTTTTTTTTACCACAGCTGCTCTTGACATCTTGGGTTTGTTTCTTGTCTAGCTGGCCTGCAGGCTGTTGGTGCATCCTACACAAATAAGAGACCATCTATATATCACATTAAGTGAAATATAACTAATTCTAATAAAATAATTATTAGTCATTAAAATCAAAATCTCTTCACTTTTTGTCATGAAAACCAACTTGTGACAAACAATTCTGGCTTGTCCTGGATCCCTGAAGAGGCTGTGCTAAGTAAACAGGGAACAATGGACGCAGGTGTTTCCTGTGATATCCTATGCAAACCACCTCTTCCACAACTGGAACACAAACAATTTTTACAAAAAGGCAAAGCAGAAATCATGCATCCTTGTTTGCCAACTACTGTATATCACAACAACTTCTCCTTCAATCACACCCCTATGTTGATGGATTTAACTGATCCTCTTTTTGTCCTTCATGTTCCCTGAGAGTTTTATTCCCTAACGATGGCTCAAAAAACAGATAACAGAGAGAAATGGAAATGCAGTTTAACACAATGCCCAAAACTTAACAGAACTGCTTGTTTCTTGTGAGAAAAGGTTTATATTTTAAGTAATTACAACACATCTTTAATTTGACTTTTTTATTATCTGCATCTGTTGAGCAATTGTTTAAATATTAGTAAAATCTTTCTCAGAAGCAGGAAGAATAAAACACTTAGACATCAATATTTGCACCAGGTTTTTCTTTTGTCATAATTTTTAAAAACTGTTAATGTTATTAGCAAATGTTCACTTGTGTTGAATAAAACTGAGCAGCTAAGTGACTGCAGCATTATCTTGTTAAAATAATGGACATGAAGAGAGGATATGCTAGTCCCTCTGCTGCTGTTCGCTGTGTTTTACAGATTTTCGCATTAGTGCCAGCTCTCTCTTCGGTCAATGTCATGCAAACAGACAGGTCATTTACATTTTTGATAAAATGATCGTGCATTTTTTATTTGTCTTTGAAATTAAAGACTCCTTTAATCATTGTGGAAGGATGGGGACTTAGCTGACGTACTCATGTGTTTCTGATTGCATTAGAACTGATGTGGCGTGGCATGATGGATATTTAATAGTGGTGCTGTCCCTCTGTATCATGTCAGGAGCCTGACACACACAGATGGTTCGGAGCTCTCCAGCTCATACAGAATTGCTTTAATTATTAGGTCCATCATTTCAGCTTTGAGATAAGAGGAGGGTCGGAGAGAGCATGGAGGAGGAGTACGGACGGGTAAGACCAGGCCATGTGAGACGAGTCAAAGGTTGTTGTCAAAGGTTTTAAATGAGTTTATCAGACATATGCGCGTGGTGATATGGTATCAAGCTGACATGCCATATCCTGTTTGTCTGCAGTACTTTCTTCTCCACAGGCCTCGTAGTGGGGCCTAATTGCTGTGCGTATCTACCGAGGCTGCAGAGAGCCCACGGCAGCCCTGTAGTGCCCCAGGCAGTGTGCTGATCAGCCCTCTCCCTCGGCTGTGCTGAACTGTCATCTTCGGCCGCTGTGTGTTTTTTATATTGCAGCAGAAAACTGATTCCACTTGGTTAAAAAGATCAAATGTTGGCCATGCCAATATGAGTTACTCAAAAGATGCCCCACAGTTGCGTCACCAGCATCACGTTTGGCTGGCAAGTGTATTCTTGATCATCCAGAGCTATAATGAACATAAAATGGCCATACAAATTTTCCAAGAATACTTTTTATGGAAATAAAGAGGACAGATGAGAGCAGAGGCCAGAGAGTGATTATGCGAGGGAGAACAGCCACTCTCACGTTGGCACCTCCAGCTTGCGGGCCATCTGCTTAAAGGGCCTGGAAATGAGGATGACAATGCTAATCACTGCCATGGAGGCCTGACTGGTGTGGATGAATGGCCATCCCAGGCTCTAAACACACTGAGTAGCGCTCATCACACAATGTTTTTGTCTGGGCATGCCAGGTCTGCGAGCCTCCACCGGCCCCGCCCTTTTCCTGTGCACACTCCATCACTCAGTGGCAACATGTGTATGGCTTCCTGTCAATTCAGGAAGTCTTGGTTCATATCCCAGCCACATTAATGGACCAGGCAGTAGATACTTAGTAATTTCCTATTTCCCTATTGAAGCTATTGTTGTTGGCTATTCTCATTCATCAGTCAAAAAAAGGTCATTATATGTTTCTTGTTTCTCATTGGTTTTTCCTGTTTTTACTTTCAATTTTTAACCACAGAAATCTAGCCTCTACTTGTAATGTGTGTTTTAATATCCTTTTTGGGGGGTCAGTGACTTAACAGGATGAAGCTCCAGGATTGTTGTGAATGTATAATTTGTAATGGAGTCTTAACGTTTGTCACGGACGGGCGGCGTGCTGTACTTTAGCCCCAGGTCAAATCAAATAATCAAAGCAGGTGAAATTGTCTCGAGGCATGAAAATCAATCTAGCGACATGTATTTTTATGACTGATCACTCAAATGGCGGAATCATATAAACAAGGCCGTGAGGTAGAGAATATGTTTAATTCTTTTATCTGTAGAAGATGAGAGGAAGATGATTTAGGAGCACAAATAAAAGGTTCTGCCAAGACCGTCTTTGGGCTCCGGGAGCTTTTAGTTTCGGTCCACACTCTAAACTTTTCATCCTGATGGTTTCCAGCTGTAACGGGGCACATTGTCATCTTCTTAGGGCTTGCTTTTGTGGGTGTCCCCATAAGTGAATGTGAAGTGGACCAGCTGCCTGGCAGCCGTCTTCTCTTTGCTGCAGCTCAGGGTAACCAGTAAACTCTCATTCTGACAGCAGAGGTTACCCCACAGCCTGCTGTCTATCTCCATTAGCTTCTGTATGATAAAAAAAAGATTAACCAAACAAGACTTAGAGAAAATTATCTTGTTTAATGCCTGAATTATAATCCATCCATATGACTTTTTATGGTAAATGTAAACATTATCAAGACAGGCATTAAGGTAATAAGGTGTGAATGGCTCACTGTTTTAAATGCCGTTTGATAAGAGATAATATAATGCCACGTGTTCAGAGATAACGAGATAAGAATGTGACATTTCAGAGCCATTATTTTGGGTATAACTGGGAGAATGGTTGCAGAGGAAAAAACTTGTTCCATATTCTTCTTCTTTGAAGCTGATGTTGTGATGATAGTTATACGATGTCTACTTTCTTCTAGTAGGTGAGCCAGGATCCATCCAGAAGGTCCCAGGATGGTGATGGAGAGGATCATGGCCACTGAAGACTCAGCTGTGCTGTTCTCCTTCAGCAGTCTGGTGTAAAGGTTCACTGTGAGTGATGGCATTTCCCCAAAGGAATGGAGCTGCATGGCTGACGATGGGCCTAATGAACATTGGTATTTTAAACTGTTTTTATCTGATAGGATCACAGGAGACATGTTGAGGAAAAGCTACTGGTTCAACCCCAAACTATAGCTTTTACGTCTCAGTTTCCTGCATGAGCTGCAGCTTGCTGCAGTTTGAATAGCTTCACCAAACTGAACAGAATCAGGCACCGGCGGGAACCTGTCTCAGACCCTTCTGAATTTACTTCTTTTGACTCTGAAGTAGAGGGAAATCTAAGACCGCTTTTGAATTTTGTTTAACTGCAACAAGAAATGTTGCACAACTGCTGCACAAATGTTTCAGCTAGTTTGCAAATACATGTGACCCAGCCATTTATAAAATCTGTTGCAAAAGTGTGATTGCGAGTGAAATTTTTCACATTTTCTCACAATATAGTGTTGTCCACTTGTCCACTATAGTTCACTGTGAGTAGCAGCACAGACTTCCTGTCTTGTTGCAGCCGGTTTATATGGCTGTAGTTCAACTTTCTTGCCGGCCCTGTCGCACAGCACTTTATTCTAATGCGCTGTGGCTTTTCAAAACCTAATCCCAAGTAAGAAATAAAAGCCCAGACAACTGCATTACTGTCCAGCCTGTCAGCTTTGTTAAATATAAGCTCCATCCAGCCTGCCAGAGCCTTAAAAGCTGAGCTGGCAGAGTGCAGGACGAGAAGTGACAAAAGCAGATAGCTGCAGCTGTGATTTTAGGAAAGGAGAATGGACATGTAAATGCATTTTCATACGTTTACAAGGAGTTCATTCTGTTCTCTATGAATCAATAATAAGCAGCAGGCAGGAAACCTGAGATACAATTATCCACTCTGGAGCAGCTCTTCTGTCACTACAATGAGGAATAGAGTCAACATGCTGTCAGGTGCTATGGCACTCATGGTTCCTCTTAGGTCCATGAAGGTTGTCTCATGGGACTGAACACGCCAAAGGAGGCTGAAACGACACACTTCCACATGTAGAATCACAAATACTAGAAAGATAAACAAAAAGCACATGGATGATCTGGATGTGGTGAGTAGAAAACCATACATTTTA
Organism: Callopanchax toddi; assembly: GCA_006937965.1. Taxonomy (NCBI): domain Eukaryota; kingdom Metazoa; phylum Chordata; class Actinopteri; order Cyprinodontiformes; family Nothobranchiidae; genus Callopanchax; species Callopanchax toddi. Next base: position 754,643 of record SSNR01000015.1, read on the forward strand.
TTATTAGCTGTCACATAAGCTCAAGGCTAATTTGCCATCAGAATTAAAGCCTTAAAAAAAAAAAGCCTTAAGGGAGACAAGAGGATTATCAGTGGAAACGCAGAGAAAAATCGAGGAAGTAAACATGTGAAGCTTAAAAACACAAAGGTGTTACAGCTGCTACAAATTGAAATTATGATATTTTATTTGGTCTGTAGGTACAACAGTAAAAGTTATTGTTGCATAGTATTCAACATTGTACCAGGAAGTAAAATCATTTTAACTTTCATGTTTCAAGAGCTACTCAAGCTTGAATAAATGTTTTCAGAGATTTCAACAACAAACCAAATAACTTGCTAAGAATGAACACGCACACTAATTTGATGTCATTATCCAAATGAAAACTTGGGTTAAAAATAAAAATGCTTCATTTATTTAATAGTAAATAAAAAAATTTCCACTCAAAAATAAAATTCATAGAAACAGAAGTCAGTCCAAGGCTTGAATGATTGTTTCTGGTTTTCTTTTAACTAAAAGAGAAAATTGAATGTTTTTTCATTTAATTATCAAGCTTTAATTTAGCTAAATGAAATGTTAAGTTTACCACTGTTAATACATCCTCTGTTAGTGATGTTAACTTCAGAACAGTCATTTTTAGTGAAGTAATGATGCAGCTTTATGTAGATGAGAAGAATAAAAAGACAAATCTGTCTGATAATTTTCACACCTAAAATTGTTCCATTTGAATTGATTCCAGTGTCGAAGCACAAAAAGCCCAAGAGGGATGATCCAGCGACGACATGCTCGAATGAGGAGAAACTCACCTCCTTCCAACCGTTTACTGCAAACCTTCAGCAGAGTGCTCCAAACTACAGTATAAGCCATTACACCATCGAGGTGAAAAGATTTGCTTTTATCACCCATCTATTTGAACAGCAGCCATATCCACAACAGATAAAAGTGTAGCAATCACAGTCTTGCTTTGCATGTCATCATTTCCAAATAATTTAACAGCAACAATTAGCAGAATCTAGTTATCATCAGAGTGCTTTGTGAAATTCTTCAGGAAAAAAAAGGTACAGAGGGGACACAAATAGATGTATACATTAAATTTGTTCTATATACAGTCTGTATACATCACTGGTGATTGCACACGCCAATTTAAAATAAAAATGACCTCTGCCTGACAAATTAGAAATAAACCTGCTTGACAGAACCCCGTTTGGTTAGAACAAATGTGAGACATGAAAAATTGTTTGACACACTTTCATAAAAGCAAGTGGCGGCAACCCATCCTTTAGCATGTGGTAATGGCCTCTCGTTGTTAGATTCAATGGAAAAAGCTATTCATACTGTTATGTGATTGAAAAGAAAATTGAATCCTTTTGATGTTATAAATGTGTCTATTACCGCATTTGCACACAAAATTTCAATGGAAATTACAGAGAAAGGAGTGATTCTCTGTAGGAAACATTTGGGGAAGACATATTGAACTCTATTCCTGCCTGAATATCAATATAGTGTTATAGAACAACTCCAAAACCATATGATTTTTCACTGGGCTGAAAGGCTAAAATTACTGCGCTACATAAATAAAAAAAGGGTTAATGGCTAGATATGTCTTCTGTTCTAATGAACAGCCTCTACAGTTTAAAGTCAGGAGAAACTTTCTCTTTTATATGATAAAGAATATCTGTTTCAACTGTTCTAAAAAGGTTTAGAGCTGGAGTTTGTCAACATGAAATTTAGAGGCAGAAACATTATTTCAAAAGGATACATGAGGGGCGACGTGATGGAGAAAGTTAAAAAATTTGTGAAAGTTCTACTTCTATATTAATTTGAATATTATAATGTAAATGCTTTATTTTTTATTAGGTGTCATGTTAATTTATGTATAGAGAAAAGATGAACCTTTTGCTGCCAAAGACATGCCCTTTGTCCTGCATTCTTTAAAGTGATGTATGATAAAAACGCTACAACAAAAGACAGACATGAGCAGTTTGTGGTAACTTTTTTCTGCTCAGAACTAAACTGGATCAAAATCCCTGTGGTTTTTAACTGGTTCACATCACAAGCATGATAATAAAATAGACATTATCCCTGTTTTCTAATACATCATCATCCTGTACTGTCATCACATGAAAGCAGGGTTTGACCAGACAGGGATCAGCTCATCACAAGACAAACTATACATTCTCAAACTTATTATCTTTATTTATTAACCTGATTAAGATTCATTTTGAGATTGTGGAGAAAAAAAAAGCCAAGAATACAACTATGCAGGGAAATGCAAAGTACTGAAACACAGAAAGGACATGCTCAGAAATGTACTTTTATGATATAATCTAAAAACAATATAATTATTTCGACTTGTTTTCTTTAATTTTTTCAAAAACAAAAGGAAATCAAAGAGTTCTTTTAATCAAAAACAGGACAGACATGCTGGTAACATGTAATATAACAAGTTTGATTCTGTTAAAATAATTAGATAAAACCAGTGTGATTATCTTAAGATTTAAATTTAGCAACTTTTTTTACTATGAGGTGACTTTTAAGTTATTTTCAATTAGTTTTAAGCAGAAACATATGGATTTTATTCAAATATTCAACAGTTAAAGAAAGTCTTTGTCATTGATTTATATTTTTGCTGGATAAATTTAAACCTATAGAACTTGTGTGTTCAACCAACAGAATTCTAATAAAAAAAAAGATTGAATTCACCCTAAATGATTTCACAAGGTGCGATACGTTGAAAACAGATTAAACTGCTTTTCATCATTAAAACGTTTCCAGTCATAAACTAAGATGTTCATAAAGTAAACTGATTAGTTAGGCAAATATTTGATTTCTATTCAAATGTGTTTTTACATCTATATCAACTTTTCATTTAAATTATGTTCTCATTAATTGATTCAAATATAAATTAGAGTCTGAATTTCTCACTAAGAGGAGTTCATTTTGGTCTTTGTGCTGTGAATAACCTTCAGACAGATGTCGTAGATTATACGCTCCTGAGAGACAGTTTTGACTTTTTTCATTGTGAGCATGAAGTCATCTGTATCACACTGCTCTCAAAAAACAGAGAAACTAAAAAAAGGAATCTGTTTTCTATTTAGCACACCTCGTAATTTAACTCGTCGATGAACACAAGCTGCTTTCTGATCACTACACCACAACATTATTCAATTGCGTTAATGAGTGCATTTAAAAACTATTCAGCTATGCTCTTATTTGATGTTTCGGGCCTGTTGTAAAACATTTTGAAGTCCTTGCAAATGGTTGTAATGGCTTCCTTTCAAACTTCTGATAATGATTATGGATGTATTCAAATGAAATTAAAATTTAAAGACTGATGCAAGTCACTGTGACTAACTCGAGTGCATCAATCATTTTCCCAAACAAAGACAGACAGTTGCGTTTGATGTGGCACACAAAAGGGATAATAATTGCTTTAATTCAAAAGGTACACTACTTACAATTTCAATCAAATTTCAGTTCACGATTAAAAGGCCACGTTTGTTTTACGCTCTTGAGCAATCCAAGCCTGGGAGCAGATTTTCAAAGAATTTTTAGTTAATAGAGAAAGCAGGTGGGAGTTCTTTTATTTCTGCACTCATGACATTAAAAAGATGTGCAAAGTTTTCACATGACAGATTGTCAGACCACGTTAAGCTTTAAAAGGTGCTGTAATTAATATTTTATTATTTAAAATCATTTAAGTTCATATTAAAGTCCAACGTTGGTGGGAAATGAAAACTCTTAAAGAGCTGGATCTCTGCACGACAACAGAAACGGTTGAGATTTTTCTAGTTTGCAGTCAAAACATGGAGCAAAGAGATGCAAAGAGATGCTTTTTGTTGTTAAACTGACGGATGTGACCTACTGCAGGTTATTAATGAGGTTGTGATTGAGTCAATGCACAAGTGGCATGCTGTGTGGCGCGTTGTTGCCGTGCCATCCGGTGCGTGTGAGCGACAGAGAGTGTGTGTGTCGCTTGTGTGCACATGTGATGAGTGTATGTTTGAGTGTATAACAAGTTCAGTGGCTGCAGGTGTGAAAGTAGCCCAGGCTGTGAACTCCACACACTCCAGCATCTTCTCTCACTTCCTCTCCAACTCATTTATTTTTCCTTTTCTCTGATTTTGTTTTACACCGGTGCACTCTACTAATTTGCATCTGCTCCTAACACCCTTGTACGAGTCACAAGAAGCCTCTCCGACGTGCGGTCTACATCTCTTTCATACTCACACATAAAGAAAACGCTAATATCTTTATTCACAGCTTGTGCTGTCTTTAGAGTGTGATGAGGAGGAAACTTGTGCAGCTTTTCCTAAAAAATATATTTGATAGAGATTTTTATGTCAACAAGAGATGTGCAAAACCAGAAAAATAAAAACCATTATTTTCTTCTCAGCTGGAAATATGCAGTGTTTTGTGGGGAGGAAGTCAAAAAGAAAGAAAAAGTTTGGGAGAATATTTAGTTTTTTTGCATGCTGGATGACATGTTTGTGTGAAGAAGAAAGACTTTTTTTTTTATCTTTGGTAAAAATGCTGCCTAATTTCATTGTCCTAGTTAGGTTCATGTCAATAAATACTGAAGCGTATTATCTTTTTCTGCAAATACTATTTAAAATCCACGTGGTAGATGTTTGGTACATGTCATGCAGGATGTAGCTTTAGTATTTTAGTCATTAAAATCTATTTCATAGATATTTTTGACACTTCAGTAGTTCTCCAATGCAGCAATAAAAACCTTAGTTCATAAGTCAAAAACTATTTTTGCACTTGCATGAAGTCTCTTTTATTTGTGGCAAAAAAAACTAAACAAACCATGTTAAATAATATAAACTGAACAAACCTGTGAGTCCACCAGCATAAACTTGAATTTGTTTTCAAGCTTGATCTAAACAGAATGGCTTTTTTCTAAATAATTCCAATGTCACATTAATACTAGAACATCTAAAATAATAAGTTTCAAATAAAAACTTTGAAATAAAAAATGTATTATTTATTCTATAATGCAAATTGCTCTGTGACGACAGTGAATGCATCACCATTCAGTCACCTGACTGGGACCATCTCCCATTAATTCAGTGGTCAGGTTCAATCTGGTGAGAAACATCCATGCTGCTTGCTCCTCAGTGACTCAATAAAATGCTTTTTGGAAAGAAATCTGCCCAACAGGCTTGTTTGTGGCCTGTGTAATGATATGTTAATTATCCATGTGCTAATTACCTTCTATTGAACGCTGCTGCTCGCAGATGGAAAACAACAGAGATCAGAAGCTGAGGTGTACTCGTCATCACCACCAAGGAGGCTAAACGCTCAGACCAAATGGGACTGGGTGTTGTTCCCAGATTATTCTGATCTGGAATGAGACAAAATCTGGAAGGAATGTTTAAACACACAAATAGAACAGTTTAAAATACAATTCCAATGGTCCTCACACTTGTTTTAAGATCTGTTTTTTTATATTTTCCAGAAATCTTAATAAATCAGATGTTTTTGTAAGCTGAGGAACCATTTCTGTATAAAATTCAGAAAGAAACATTACTATATTAAATGTTTAATAGAAGCTTTAAGGCTCTTTACAGAACAAAACCTATCAAAACAGCATGTTGAATAATAGGTTTAAATCCAGGAGGCACTGTGCACAGATCTAATGGTAGTCAAATATTTTTAATTATTTCCCAAGAAGCAAATGAGGCCGAATGCATCAGGTGGTTCTGGTCATATGTAGGGCTGTGAAGAATGATCTAATTAAGACACAATGTTTTAAAATAATTAAAAACTCTCAGGAGACAAAACAAGGTTTTTCTCAGAGACACTGAGCATCTCATTCCCTATGGAGGGGCTTTGTATGGGTTAAAGCAGGTATTTAAGACATTGTTTGAAACCCCCAAAAGTCAGGTTTGTGAAGAAACTTAAAGCAACACAAAAACAGGAAACATGCAGGGACACAACCCAGTTTCTGTTCTAGCCTTCACCAATAGGCATAAAGCTAACAGGTAATGGTTAGTTTCTGCTTTTAGGACAACTCCATTCTAAAACATTTTATTGCAGTTCATGCAAACTCTTTTTGATAAACATTAGTTTTGCATCACACAATATTCAACAGGATCCCATAATTATTTGGCAGCACAAATAGCAGCTTTTAGCCTGGAGCGTGGCAGGAAGATCACAAGCATTGTATTGTATAGAGGAATGTAATTGATTATTAATTGTTCAATTATTATTAATTAAATAAGCAGGTAGGGGGGTTAGCATAATTTGATTTGTAACAGAGGACATATTTTTGATTTGGTGAAGAAGATTAAGGAATACATTCACCCTTTATGAGCACTCTTCATTTTGGGTGGTTGGAGGAAAAGTGTTCCATGTAGGGAGGATTGAAAACAAACTCAAAAACGTATTCAAGTGTTGAATACTTTTTAGTCATATAGCCTGAATCCATTGACATTAGTTCTGTATCCAAAGTAAAAGTCTGGAAATAACCCGATAACTGGACCCAAATAAGGATGATGTTCTAAGATAGGTACTCAAAGTCACTGATAAAAAAAACTATTTTAGCAACTCAAATATCCTGGAGCTGCCACTTTAGGAAAATGTGTTACTCATTGTCATCAATTCCTGGTGAAAGAATTCAGAGTGTGGTAAAGGTTTATTTATTGTAAAGGTCAACAATTCTCAAAGTCCTGATCTGGGTCTGGTGATGTTGTTTATTCCTGCAGAAACAAGAAAGTCAGACCAGCATTCAGAGACAGTCAGAGACACGATAGGGGAAAATGTGAACCATCACATCAGCTTTATCCCAGTCACTCTGTCATCGTGCACTGCAATTTTATAGGAAATTTAAAATCAGATTTTCTTTTTATGATGCAGCAAATAAATTGCCATTTTTCCAGAATTTAAAGTGTGATTCAACAGAAAAGTGAAATACAGACAAACTTGGGATGATCTGCCTTTAAAGAGACGATCTTACTGTTTAGTTCTGACCTTTGACCTCATCCAGTAATCCGATTTGGACTTTGAATTTCAAGTTTGAGAATTCTTGTTTTAGGCACACACAAAAATACAAAAAAACAAAAAACAAAACTGAAGACAGCAACTACAAAAATAACTCACTCACATGTTGCAGGTTGTCTGTAATAAAATCTTAAATTACCTATTAACAATGACTGATTCTCATACAGATTAAAGAGGTTATTACTGTATATAGTAATCTAATCACGCAAAACTTATTTCTGTCTTAGGTTCTTCCAAAAACACATCATGCAGTTTAAAGAAATGGATAAAGTAATGCAGCAGGAGCTTTTATAAGTCACAGGTCAGGCTAATTATGTCTTCTCATGAAAAATAAGCCTGACCCTGTCCAACTCATACAATTGTGCATTGATTTTCTAAAGAAAGTGTGTTTAATAAATTTAGCTCCAGGAGCAGGACCAGGTGGTCAATCATTGTCCCATTCTTAAAGCCCCTTGATGAGCACAGACAAAGATCACAGAAATAATACATCATTGTTCTGTCTAATTACAGCATGTCACTGACAAGAGCGCATTTGCATTTTAAACAAGCACTTGTTCTGATTGAAGAACGATTGTTATACGTTTCATTAAATGGGCGAGCCACGCAGAGGGCAGCGCACTCTTTCCAAACAGCTTCAGGAAACCCACAAAGCATCCAGTTTTACAGGATCCATCAGCAGCTAGATACTCTTTACATATATGTTTGTTTGTTTGTTTGTATTTATTTTACACTTATGCATACTTTAGTGGTAGTTCCTTCTTCCCACCAACGATTAATTTAATTTCCCACAGCCTCCTTTAAAGGTCTTTTTATGACACCCGGTTCAAGCAACGAGAGAGGGGGTCTGAGGAGAAAAGGGAGAGGAAATGGAACTAAAACACGATGCAAGAATCAAATACCCTTTAACAGTTTTTGACTGCTTTTGCTCCATTTTCCTAGAGTGGATTTGAAGCAGGGCTGGGCCGCTTCCTGAATATCTTAAAACCTCCTCAGTGTCTTTATCTACAATTCCACTTATTTACAGATCACTGCTGGAACATCTGCTCCAACACTTGCCCCAAATCTAAGAAGTGATGTTTTTGCAATATACCATTTAATTTTTAATGCTGAAATTCAGTTCTTCTTCAAAACACAAGAACTTTCTTAGATGCGCTTCTTTTGATGACAACCAAACAACATCCAATAGCGTGGAAATATACAAGATAAACAAAACTGTAGCAAACAAACAGCTACAGTCGTGGTAAACACTGCACGAGTTGACAATATCACAGCAACATTAAAGCAGTGGCACTATTTTATCTCCGTTCTAAACAAGTTTGAATACAACTAATCAGGGTGTGAAAGTCAACGCTGAACTTTTCCAGAGATAGATTAGTGGCGTTTGTTTTCTAGTTTTACAGAACTGGACAGCAATTAGTCAATTATTTTGGAGTCAGACTAGCAAAGATGGTTTGAGTGAGAAATCTTAGATTCCTGCCATTGTTACAGATCCTTTGTCCTCCCGTCTTGAGACACACGTGGAAGTTGTGTTGCACCTGCGTGCGTTCATCTGTTCACATATTTAGGCTGGCTTCACGCCAACAGCTCCACACGCTACCGCCAAACGCTGCGCATATTTGATCTGCAATACAGCATAATAGGCCATCAGCTTAATTATTACTAAAGGAGTTATCATCCTGAACCTTTTTGTGCAAAATTGCAGGATTGAAAAGAACGGCTCATAATACCAACATTTGGATGTGGCTCAAAAAACAATGATGCTCGATGAGAATAAATCAGATGCTTTATTTTTTCCAGTATTTTTCACACTCATTGTACAAGATAATATAACACAAACATTTATTTTTGCAGATGACTTTAGGTCACAATAATTGTATATATTTGTGATAAAGGCAGACATGCATGTATTTTTTAGAGACAATGTCATGCAGTAGCTACACAAAGAAGAAAAATAATATGCTAAAGTGTTCAAGGGTAAAACAATGAACCCTATGTAGACCTCTGGTCTGTAAATCGGTGTGTGTGTGTGTGTGTGTGTGTGTGTGTGTGTGTGTGTGTCATGGAGATGTAATGTAAAAGTCCTTTGAAGTCTTCTTTTAGATGACTACAGTCTACAGTATTTACCATTTGTATTATGTTTGTTAGCAACTTGTGGAGAACCACACTAATTATAGGATTAGTAGTAAACTAATGTTATCCTTGCTGTTTCTGTATGGCTCCAATAAACTGAGATTACTTGTCAAAATGGACAATTCATAGAGCATTAATTCATTTTTTTACAATTAATAATAATAATGTAATAAAATCATTGAGAAAGTTCACTAGATATGTCAAAGTTATTTAGATTTTTTCCTGGTAGTTATCCATCAAATTAATCCAAATATAAACTGCAGTCCCTTGTGCTTTTATGACACACCTCTGCAGCCGACCTTATAATGTGTATGGTGTTGTAACCTGTGTACCTCTGAGACAGTTTGCCAGTCAGATCTGATGTTGTTGTATGGAGTGAGTCAGGCGTTACACCCTGACCAAGCTGAAATGGTGAATAAAGTCCTCAGACTGAAGTATGTATGGGGCTGTTTGTGTTGGACGTGGGTCGTGGAACTGATTTTACAACGACGTACAATCTGTGCACTGTGTGTTGAAATCTTTACTAATGCTCTCTGTGACTACAGTGGAAAGAAAAAGCTTTGCTGCAGTGGAACGTTTCTTTAAATCAAAAGATAAGTGAAGTACAATTTTCTATGTTTTAAAATGGCTTTTGTTTCATAAAACACAAAAACAATGTTGATTATTGATTATTTTTAACCTTTAACTTGCAGGTCAGCCATACAGTATGGTAGAGCACATTTTAGTCTCTATAATTTGCTGAAGCGTGCACTGAATTTAACAGGTATAAAAAACTTTACAAAAAAAATGTAACTAGGAAGATTTTTAAATAAACTTTAAAAATAATATTATATATTTCTTGTATTTATTTATTTATTTTTTAACATTATTATTACCTTATATATAATAATATATATATTATAATAAATAAAAGTTTGAGTTTCTTTTCTTGGTGTGAAAGTTTTTTCTTTTTGAAATTTTTACCACCTTAAAGACAGAATTACTAGTTATTTTTCTTTTTACTTGTATTAATGCTTTGCACTGATCTGACCATCGGCTTGGTAAGACTGAAGCAAAGAAGCAGAAGTCAGCCTCTTCTCACTCTACCTTTATCCATCTGACATGTTTTATTTGGTACATTTTACACAACAGATCAATCAGTTGTACTGCTTTTACTTGGAAAGCAACAAACTAACCAAACTGAGCATAATAATTTAATCTGATAAATAGTTTTGAGTTCAAATGCATGAGGATTTCATAATTGTTAGAATTCATGTGCACAAAACCCCATTTTTAGGGATACTCCACCCAAAAGTGATTTTTTTTTTTTTGTCTGTTGCCCAATATGCTCTTGACACTGGTGTGGACCAGGACAGGACATGCACTGGTATTTGAGCATTCGCCGAAACAGGAAGTGCAGACAAGAGCGATTCATCTTGGTCCAAGTAGGTCTCCTTGGGGCTGCTGCATCATGTCCTTGCAGAGGAGGCTTACAGCTGTTCTTTGTCATAAAGTAGTCCCAAGTCTAAAGTAGTCCCAAGTCTAAAATAATATCTGTCATTCCTTCATTTTTTATTTTCACTTGCAGACAGTCAATATGATTATTAAGCAGAATTAGTATCATTAGTATCACTGCTGAGTGATTTTTAAGGACTTTTTTCCTCACAATGCTACTTGTTACCATTCACTTACATGGTTTTCTGCTAAGCTAAAGCTAAAGGAGTACTGCTATGTCAGGAAAACGGATGGGCTGGTTACAAATAGCTTTTTCCCACTTATCTAACTATGAGGAATATGGCAATAGACAAAAAAAAAACAACACTTTTGAGTGAAATATCCCTTTAAACGCACCCTGAGACTCAATTAAGACCTTGCTAAGCTCTACACAACCAGTTATAATGTGACTTGTTTGCAAATATTTGATTAAAAATATGGTACATATTGTGGCAAATAATGGCGAGCGAGACAAGAAACCCACATTTGGTGATTTTTAAAAATTTTATAGTGAGTAAAACCCTCTTGAGGTGAGACATTTCTACTTCCTGAGCCTTAAAAAGTATCTCAAGAGAGAAAGCATTTGTCACAAATCAGACTGAAACCTGACATTTAGAAAACCTGAAACTTAATTTAAACACACCACCAGGTCTTATTTCACATCTTACTATAATGAATTATGAAATTCTCTTTAATATTTTACTTCCTCCAGAAATAATGAAAGTTCAAATGAATTTTGTCCTGAAAACACAGCTTAGATTGAACTTGACAGAAAACAGACGTGAAGTTGATTTTTGTAGAAACAGTCAGTTCTTGCAGCACAGACTGAGAAACGCCCACTTAAACACACACACACACACACACACACACACACACACACACACACACACACTCGACATGCAGCGGTTTGTAGCAGCTGCTCTGGTTTCTCAATAAACACACATCAACAGTTGTTCCACCTCCTTGGCACTGTTTGTGATGTCATTGTCGGCTGTCTCGTGTTTGTTTGACGCTCCTAATCACACCTCTTGTGTTTTGGGGTGCTAACCATTTAGCATGGCAACAACAGCGCTACTATATCTGTCAGTCACTGTCAGTGAGTGGTACTTTCCTAGATGTGAGGTTGTCCATCAGGAGCAAATTCATGTATGGCCTGTCAGCTGCTTTTAGATTGATACCATACGAACCTGACTGACTTCTGAGCTTCTCTTTATTCTTGGTTGCAGTTCAGCTCCTTCACACAAGAAACAGACGGGCTTCTGGCTTTGTATCGACAATGCAGCAACATGATTTAAAGAAAGACGAAAAATCCAGCTTCTTTTTTCTGGTGATCAATACATTATGGAGCAGAAGTTGCTCCCACAAAACCAGAATATGTAAACTTTTGTTTTACACTCTCTGTCTTTGGAAAAGAAGAAGAAAAAAACTTCAAATAGAGAATACATCAAACAGAGGAGCAGAACACTTTGATCTCACTCTGAATGCAATGAAGTTACGTTGCATTAAAATTTAAAAACTGGACTTGAAAATAGAATACCACAGAGAAATGGGGCATAGTAAAAAAAAAAAAAAGACAGGTGTATTGAGAAGAATATTGTAAAATGGTTTTTGAGAATGCAAGCTTCAATAAAACTTTTGTATCTCTAGATGATCGACTAAAGAGAGATTCTGAGGGAGGGGAGTTCGATCTATTTCAGCACATCATTTGACAGATAAAACCTTTATAGTCTTATATAGCATGATAGTTGTGGGTGTGCAAAGCGGCCCACAGTAAAAGCCTAGTGGATAACAAAAAAACGAGCTTGACCCCTGGAGGCGATCAAATCAACAATGTTCTCACCTCCACTGTTGCCAAAAGGTATCGCTACACTGCTGACAAATGATCCTGGCAGGCAAGACAGAATAATTTACCACAGATTAAACAGCAGGGCTCTTAACGGAGTGCCAAGGTTCATATGGTTAACACATTTCATCTTGATGCAAGCATATATTATTACATTACATCGGTGACATGCCCTGCGGCAGACACAGGGAAATATTGTTCCTTGGTTCGTCAGTGAGATTGAACATCCCACCAGGGATGTAAAAACACAACTCATAATGTTGCTGCTTTATGTACTTTTCATTGTAAAACTTAAAAAAATCAGAAGACTTTAAAGTATTTTTTATTTGAATTGTAGCTGCTGATGTGAGAGGCAGAACAAACACGGAGTTTACAGTTACAACTGTTAACACATTTGAAAATGATTAAGTTTGGAGGTGGGTCTGTATTTGGGGTGGAGATCTTTTCCATTAGGGCCTGATTAAATAATGATGAGCTTGTGAATATTTACTGTGATATTACCGTGAATATGGAGTGTGTGACCCACTTTAGACTTTCACATCTGAAAAAGGATAAACCCTTTGATAAATCTTTGACTGGAGACACTATTTGACAGTCAGTTTTTGGGGGTAATGAAAAATGCTTCTCCTCTGTTTTTATTTCCATCTCCTGTCTTTATCATTATTAGTTTTTTTTTTTTTTTTGAAGATGGGTTTGTGTCGCGCCGTGAGACCTGCTGTCCGAGGTGAATGTGACTGAGTGATGGGTCATATAATCTCTTGGACATATCTATTCCAGGAGAGGATATGGGGACCGCTTCATGAAACATTTATCTGGGAAGAGTAGAACAGAGATGGAGTGACAGAAGGGAATGAGGCAGACAGGAAAAAAATAACAAGTATGTTTCTGCTTTTCATTCAAACTTATTTTTGTTGAGAATAAACAATCCTACAGCAGACAAATACAGACATCCTTTAAAACAGACTCTCTGAGCTTAGAGAGGTTTTGATATCTAACAAAATCCCCGAGCTCTGACACAAAGCTCCTAATCTGACCATGAGCTCCAGTGGAGAAACTTAGCTGAGCATCAAATGCAGCTCTGGACATAAAAGGTTCCCAAGTCACTTCTTTGTGTTTTAATCAGGAAGGGGACATATTTAATGTGTTCTAATGCTGCATAATAAAGAGCTTTAAATCCACATCTGTTGGTAAAATGGTACAAAATTACAGATTATATGCAAGATGTGATTTAAAAATATACATATATAAGTATTGCAGTGTTTACAAATTGTTTGTGTCTTGTCTGTTGCTCTGTTATTGTTAATCCTTCCTACCAAAATGCAGCCACGCATAATTTTAAGTGGTGGAGAAATCTACAACGCTAACCTCTCACATTAAGCCATGCTGACTACAACAGAACATCTATTTGAGAGATAGACAAATTCTGTCACATCGTGATCTCATACCATGAGATCTTGTTGCACCAGTTGTTGGTACGTAGAACTAAAATTCTACACTGGACAGATAAACTGTTACATCTCATTGAGCAAGTTTCTAGCTTACCAAACCGTCATAATTTCACAGCAGGATTTGTTGGAAAATATCATCCAATGTTAACAACAAATATCTTGACAAATAATTATTTTAGCAAAAGACGCGCAGTCTCCAGAAGCAGAAATTGGAATAAAACAAACTTCCAAAAACTTAAAGTACAGGAAACTGAAAGGGGAATCAGAGAATAACAGAGGATCCAACATAAAGCAGAGACTAGCAGTATTTAACTGATGGAAGAGTGATTGCTGAGTGGGGGCAGCTGGGCTGATTACAAGATGGAAAACAGATGTTACTTTTTGGATCATTTTATTTTTACAAAGAAAAACGGCAAAGAAAAAGAATGAATCAAAGACAAAAAACACAAACCTTCATTTTACAACTTTTTTTTTTTGACAATCAAGAAAACAGAGCATAAAAAAACCAACCAATCTACTAATGACTTATGAGCTTGGACAGATCTGATAGTATACCACTGTGCCCTGTTTTATTATTAGCTTGGTTTTTATGAGTATTTGTCTTGAGATGGACCTTGATTTCTTAGTGGTTCACCCTCTGACACTGAAACACACCAGAGCCTGGTGGAATCCAATAAAATTGGCCTCTCTCAGAAAGAACAGAAGACATACAAGGTCATACTGGCCTTTTGTCATTTTCTCTGGACATATATAGGAAAAAGCATTTGTACCCGGCAGCCATTAGTGCTAAGCAGATACCAATTACCACCAGGCAAAGGCCAAACAGTAAGTGGACACGAATGAAGCCAGACGGGTCATACAAAGCAAAGGTCAGCGTTGTCATATTCTCAAGATGAGCAGAAGTTGTAAATAGCTCACCAGATAAATACGCGAGTAAGAAGAAGCTTGAGCTAAGTACTCTTTTCCTGAGTGCAATATGTTCTGTTCATTAGTGCTGTAGCAGAGGATGATTATCATTATCTGAACTGCCTTTCTCTGCCCAAAGCGTTCACAAAATCAATGTATCATCTGCTCTACATCAGTAAGGGCTTTTATTATTAAGATAATGTGGCTATCCTCCTTGAATTCTCGGCATTGTCAAAACTAAATGCTCATAAGTATCCTCACTGATACCAACGTGTACACACACTTGTATTGAGCTTTCCCCTGGGTATAGTGATACAGGAAGTTCTGCAGAGCTTCTGCACAGTTTTGTTGCACTTACAGCTTTTTAAATAAGTTTCCTGTGTCTGAGAGGGGGGGGGGGGGAAGTATGCTCAAGTTTTTGTACAACTTTCAAAATAAAGTAAAAACACGTACCATTTGACATGCAGGATGTAGGGTCAACGAAGCTGCAAGTACACACTTTTAAAGTTTGAGCGTTTTTCATCCTCTCGCTTAGTTATGAGGAGACAGAGAGATGACAGAACGTATAACTGCTCCTTATCTTATCAACAGAGTGAAAAAAACAGAAGTCCCTAACCCATTCACAACTTCAGGATAGAATCCAGTCATCCACCTGCTGTTTCACAGCTTTAATCCTGTCAACAGCAACGTGATGTCAACAACAGGTTGCTGGGTCTGCAGAAAATCCCCCAGATTTCTCTTACTTTTTAGTCACTTTAAAAATCAACGAAGGTGCAATTATGATCAGCAATCTGTTAGGTTTCACATCTCTTGTCCATCTGCATTCAGGGATAAGTGAACCGTGAACAGAAACTGTAAGTGCAGTTTGGTTTTGCACAAATGAGCTATTTGCACATTTAAATAAATAGGTTTTCTTTATTTTATTTCTAGAAACTATTTTTACAAAGTGTATCACAACAGAGAATAATCTTGTTTAACCTTAGGTGTTTAAAATAGATTTGTCCCTATAATTTAAATGGTGACCCAGTGCTTTGATTGAGGTGGAAGATGTGCAGAGTCAATAAAAGAAGGAATATTGGCAAATTAAAACAATAAATCAATTTGATTCTGGCCCACCTGGTGTGGATAAATGATCTCAATTTAATTCTTTGTGCTTGTAAAGGAAGAAAAACATCTCAGTCACACATGTATAGGGTTTACACTGGTCAATCTTCATCTTTACATTAGATGTTAAACTAGAAATGTTCACACACCTCCTCCCACTCTGCACTTTAATGCCACACAGGGGTGATCAGCTGGAGGAAATCAAGCCCCTCTCTAAATTTCCTCTCAACTGATTAAGATAAACTGCTTTTCAGCCATGGTTACCCCCCAACCAATCAATTAAAGTAATCAATTAAAGGCCTGCCGGCTGAGCCTTTGGTAATTGAGGGTTGAATAAACACAGACTGCTGATACTGATGATAAAGCCGTAACAAAACCACAGACATGAAAGGGGCTTGAAAAATGTAATTTCTGGGATTTGGGTAGGTCTCAATTGTAAGATATCTAAAGGAAAGCCAGATTTAGTTATTTATTTGATTTCATACCCAGCAGTGCTCTCTGATTATCCCCCGCTGCCAAAGATTCTGCCCTAGGACTTTAAATATTGAAGAAAATCACCAGCCAGGCCTTTCCAATTGGCCACGACTAGTATTTGAAAAAAGTGCCAGTAGAATTCAAACATGGCACTGTGTTCCAGCATGTCCTCCAGTGAAAACAAATCCTCAGAGGCGGGTGAAAGACGCTCTTTTGGCCAGCGAGGCCTTTCCACTCTTGGCTCCAGGTCCTAGAGGTGAGGAGGCTCTCTGTACTTCAGGGATCGTGAAATACAGCCTCACAAGGCTCTCGAACTGAGTCGTATTCAACTAAATCTGCATTTTTGTCCCACAGAAGAATAAAATGGACACTTAAACAAATAATTCTTAGAATGTTAAGACAAATTACATGCTGCAAAAATGCCTCATGGATGTATTTGGTGAGGTTTTCTTGCAGGTAAACTGTTTGACTGAGATCTACATTTATGTTCCACCAAAGCACCAGAAGTGACAGGTTTTCTGTGTTAAATTTGCTCCCTTGTTTTTAAGACTTACAGCTTAACATGCAGCCTGGAGGTATTTATTTTATTTTATTTTTTGGTGAAATTTTTAAGCAAATACTTCTGTATCTGTGTTTTCCCTGACTGTTTAGAACTGTACTTTTTTAAAGTGAGTTTAATTTGAACATTTTCACTTTACTAAGCAAGGAAAATAAATCAGTAGATTCACAAACTTGATTCACAAAAGCAGAGAGCTGACCTCAGGTGCAGACCAGCACTTCAGTTA
This sequence comes from Callopanchax toddi, assembly GCA_006937965.1. Taxonomy (NCBI): domain Eukaryota; kingdom Metazoa; phylum Chordata; class Actinopteri; order Cyprinodontiformes; family Nothobranchiidae; genus Callopanchax; species Callopanchax toddi. Next base: position 771,811 of record SSNR01000015.1, read on the forward strand.
AACAAACTGTAGCCAGGAGAATCCCAAGGTGTGATATATTTTACTGTATGTGGGGACTGGGAGTAAAGAGGAAAGTGCTGAGCCTGCTTTAGCTCATTATCTAACAGCAGTATAACATAATTTAACATTTCCTTTGTGTTCAGGGACACCACAGCAATTAGCTAACAAGTGGGTCATCCATTAACCAGGCCCATGGCCCTGGGAAAGATTTAAACCTCCAGGGCAACACTCAACAATTCTCTGTAATAGAATAGCTAAGAGGGAGAGTCCATTAGTAAACATTTAGGAAATCAGGGAGAAGGCAGGTCTGTATGGGTAATTCTATTAGACATTATTTACAGCAAACACACTCTATGCTTTATTGTGCTTTGTTACTTTATTTCTCTAAGAATGTTTTCAGCTTTGTCCTCTTACAATTTGCAGGTTTGTACTAATTCAGCTGTATGTCTGTGACATTAGGACTTCTTAGGTGCTTTAATGATTTTACCTAAAACTGAATTTTTTCATCTCTGCAAGTTTTCTGTGACATGCATGACAGTTTATTAGCTTTCTAGTAATAGAAATGACATAATGCAGTAAGCTAGTATCATACTGGGCCGTGATGGGGACAAGTTGAAGCACAAAATTGCAAGAAAATTTTCAGTTAGAATCACATTGAATTGATACATGCAACATTTTGCAGTAAGGTTTTTATTTAGTCAGATTGTATGGGTTATATAGTGCAGCTGCAAGCAAAATATGACAGTTGTGCAACTGTCATGCATATTTTCTTGCTGCACTTTAGTCAAAAAGTGTCTCAAATATGTTTCCATTTGTTTGCAATTTACTCTTATTTGCAATGTGGTTGCAAACCTCTATTAAAGTTTTTGCATTTCTCACTTTCTGATTAATGAATACTATATCAAGAAAGGTTACGGACAAATTCTGTGCAATTTTCAGAATGTTAAAATTCCATTGACAGGTGAATGAGTCCCTTTAACTCACATGAGATATTTTGTGTTAACTTGTTGCAAACCATAACAACCTAACAAGATAATGGTTTAAAAAGAAACAAAAAAAAAAACAGCTTTTTTTGGATCCCAACTCAAAGCTGAAGAGACCAGTAGACACTTCCAGCTATTGACATCCTCCTCTACTCTTATTACACCGTCTCGGGTCTAAACTGCAGACATAAACAAAGAATCGGCTGCACTGTTAGACCCTGATTTCAGCAGGGATGAGACAGTATGGACACCCCTTTGAAATAGTTTACTTCAAAATAAATACTTAATGCAGCTTGCTTTTTCTGATGAAATAATTCATTGAACACACTAACATTTGTAATGGCTAACCAGACCCTCACAACGGTGGTAGAGTAAGACTCAAGGTTGATCAATAGAGGCCTTAGGGGTTTTATTTTCTGTTCCTTGATCAAGGCTGTCAGATTAGTATAGGTACAGTGTAAATAGGACTGCTGTTTGAGCACAGGCGGCGGCTCGGCAGCCCAGGTTGGAGCATCTCTCCCTCATTAATATGATTAGGAAAACAGCCTTCGGGCAGTGAGGATGCAGAGCAGCCCACACCAAGGCTCGGTGGATACCAAAAAACACTGCAGCTTCACAATGGAAGAAAGGAGGAGTGGGGTTTATTGCTCTCTTTTTCTGAACAGACTATAGAGATGGTGGTTTCTGTATGAGTGAGATTAGATTTAAAATCTACTGGTCTAATGCAATTAGGTGACCACACGAGAGAAAAACCTATTAATTTGTGTGTTAATGAAAAATAACATAGTTTCTTTTTTGTTATTGCAAAATAATATTTTGGGTTCTTTGAATTATTTTTGAAAATCACTTAAACATTTTATTCCCCCTTTTTATAAAACTGTCTGAAATGTTATTGGTTTTATTTTAGTGGCTGTAAAATTTCAATTTTCATTTACTTTCCAACCAGTTGTTATTTCTCTCCTCCATCATTGTCATCTAGTGAGTAATTATCATCGGTCTAAGCCAGGATGAATTGTGTCTCTGCTGATCTCTTCATCTTTTAGCGCAGTCGTCACCCCGCCCACCCCCACTACTTTGGAAACAGGTTGTCACCTCCTCAAATTATAGACAACACAAGTGTTATTAGTGTGTTTCATATTCAGCAAAAAACGTGAAAGTGAAAATGGGCTTTACAGGTTTAGATAGCAAACTCACTGGCAGTTATTAAAATGACAGCGTTGTTTGAGTCAAATATATTAAATAATATTAAATCACTTAATCTTAATGTCAGTGGTTTTGAACAATATGTTTTAATGTAGAATAGGATTATGTTTACTCATATTTTTTCATACTTTTATGATTCATTTTCCTGATTTGTCTCATTTAGGAAGCCTGAAATTGTTCTATATAAAAGTAATTAGTTATCTTTCATTTTACCTCAATTAAAAGCCACAAAAAACCAAAATTTCCTAAAAAATACTTGAGTTTTGTGACATTTTTCTTTGCAGGACAGGAGCTGTAAATGAGTCACACATGCAGTCATGAAGCAGATTATTTTTGATTATATGTTATTTACATTTGTGCTCAGTGTTTTAAAGAAGGCTGTGATGTATGAACGCTTAATTGAAGTGCAGTAACTTCTTAGGTTTGCCCTGAGATGCAATCAAGTTCTTAAAAACCAGAAATGTTAGGAATGGTGGTTTTGCAGTACCTTTTATAGCCAGTAGATGGTACTCTACTGTGGAGGTAAGTAAGTGAGGGTTAGTGTGCGCTTGATGGTGCAATACTGTGATTGTGGATGGAGTTTCAATGTCAAATCTCACAAATTTGATCAAACTTATTAAATATCATTTAATGTTTTTCCTCACAGTGGAGATTATTTGTGTGAAGCCTTTGCAGAAGACATAAAACAACAAAATTCAAACATACCTGAGGAAAACATGCAGAAACATTCCTGTGTGTGTTGCCCCAATCGTCCACTGCTGTGTGTAGCCGACAGCAGCAGATGGCCCGTGGCCGGCTCCCTCTGCAGCCCTGTCAGCAAGAATCTTAGGCAGAGGTTACTTTGTTCAGTGATGGAAAAGCCAGATTATTCCTGTCAAAAAGCAGGCAACAATACAGCTCGGTGCTTTGTTTCCCTCCTTTTTTCAAAAAGGCGTTTGTTCTTTGATAAGGTTCCGGAAACAGTTAACAACATGTCGGTGGGAACCTGTGGAAAAGAATACACTTTCTATCAATTGTGTGTTCCTTATCCCCTGGTGGCGTTCGCTGGGTGTAGGAATAGACAGCATTCTGGGCACTGCTGCTCTGAGATAGCATTCACAGGCCAGAGCACAAGAACAGGCTGCATTCAACCTGGGGAACCAGGGGCCCGGCGCCGCAGGATTGTACACAGAGATGGACAATGTACACTATCTTTGGTTTGGACATAAAAAAAAGCCAATGAAAGATTTTATTGTAAGGTTTGGCAAGTCTTGTTTGCAGAGCTGCTTTCATTCTCCTTATCCCTCCTTCTCTCGGTCTGCCCCTGAATTTACCTGCTGCTTCCTTGTTATGGCAATTTACATTACATCTGTGTATTGTTTAACATTTGGGCGATTTATAGTCCCCAACACTCTTCTTTACCCATAAATCTATTACTGAGAATTGTGGTTTTATTAAAAATAAGACATTTATTTTGCATTTAATAAAATCTGCAGAATCAAGCAGCAAAATGTTGATGTTTATATTAAGATAATAGATTCTTTTTGAATAATTGGCGTCTCCGCGTGCCGAATGTCTCCACTGATTTGTGATCCATTCAGCGCTAGAGCTCATCAGATGATGTGAAGGCTAAGCGTTTTTATTAGAAGCTGGACCCACTGCTGCCACCCACAGAGTCAGCACATTGCATTGGGTAAATTAGTATTATGATTTTAAGGGATAAATACCCGTTCCACCTAATTAATCTGCCACATCACAGGGTTATATGACTCCATGAGCCCCATAGATCAAGGGCCACAGATCAAAGGCACCGCCACTGTTAGAATCCTACACAGGCAAGAAGAAGGTTTCTTGTTTATTTCTATGTACAGATGGCCTGTAAACTAATGACTAAAGAATAAAGCAAATTTGTTTATTGGCTGTTGACCGAAAGATGTAGCACCGTTGCTCCACCAATAAGCATGTATAATTAGGCAGGGGGATGTTGAAACTTAAGACAGACATTTTTAAAGGCTTATCGAAATTCCTTGTTTGAGGAAAAGAAAAACATTTTTGTTATAAGATAGGACTTAAAGTGAGAATTAAACCGCTAATTAGTAAATGAATGGTCAAAATTCTAACTTTTTAATGGGGTTTCAGTGAAATGAATAATTAGATTTGGCATAAAGTTGCGTTTGTGATCAGTGGCCTGTTCTTTGATCAACATTTTTTAAACCACGCTTCAGTTTCTTTCTATTTTCTTGAGGAAAGACATAAAAACACTCTTTAAATCCTTCGTCCATCACGCTCGGTGCTTTACCTCTTCATAGGATCAGTAATTAAACTGAGTTATGGTCTCATAAAGACTTAAACATTGTGAGCCTGTTAAAACATTCTGAAGAGTAATTATTCCTCATCAGTTCGCTCAGTCCTTCACCAATACAATAAAACAGGAGCTAACTTGACTATTTAGTATTTAAAACCTTGATTCGGCTCTGAAAAAACAACACACCCCTGTTCAGCCAAGTTTACCACATATCCACTGTTTACTGATGGCTGTTACACATGTGGTTTTTGCATATGCTCTCCTCTCGCACTTAAATCATCCACGGTCCCCGAGCTTCCTTTTGACATGTGCAGTGTAGATGCTGCCGTTGCGGCTTAAATTTTTCAAGCAAAGAAAAAAAGGCATGTGTATGAAATAATAATGACCATTTCAGACAGTTTTATTTTTTGCATCTGACTGTTATATCTCTCTGTTTCCATTGCTCTATACAATAAACCAGATCTCCTCCTCCGCACGTTTTAATAGTTTTGTTTATGTGTCTCTGGACTGTTTGATTTACACGTTGCTGCTACTGAGGTTCAGAGTTTTGCTGATTTGCTTTCTGTAAAACCGACTGACAGAAAAAAGTCACATTTCTAATAATCTTGAGATTTTTAATGACTTGTTTACTAAACTCAACAACCGAAGCCTCCAACAAAGACGGGCTTTGGACCTCCTCTCACGGGATCATACACCCCTAACACCCTGCGTAGAAGACTTGGGGTTGACTGGACTGCCTTACTGACTTGGGATTCTGATCATGTCTTCAATAATTCATAAAACAGTATTAAGTCCTTCATTAATATACTATTACCAGCCACAACACAAGCATGCCTCCTAAATGTGATGTTTTTAAACAAATCATCTCATTCTAAGAATGCACCTTATCCAGGATAACTACTTGTTTTTACCCACTCGAAGCTTTTCCCCATGATTTATTAAAAGCAACTTTGTAAAAAAAAAAGAAATACCAAAAAAAGGCCTAATCCCACCTCTGTCAGGCAGAATCAGTGTAAATGATCTACACATGTCTAGTGGCATGAAGTCTTCTTTTAAGTGGCGGTGTTTGTTTTGTCGCCGTTCCTTTGTATCGGCACCGTTATGCTCCGGTCTCAGCAGAGTGTGGATGTCACAAAGCATTAGGAAGTATGAGATTCAGGATGTTACATTTAATCTCCTCTACTTCCCCAGCTCACAGCGGAGCCAAGCAGCAGTGAAGGGAGTCCCAGCATCCTGTAGAACAAAGCTGGCTGACATGATGTTTTGCCTGAGGGGCCTGCACTCACTCGCTTTCTCTCCCTCTCCTCCTCTCTCACAGGCATAGTCTGCAAGCATGTAAAACAATGAGAAACCAGCCAGCTGACAGATACACTAAGCTGCAGTCACTTTGAATGACAACAGTGCATGAGAGAAGCAGCGGTGGCCCCAGACTGGGACTCAGTACAAACAGCTCTGCGAGCAGACAGAAGGCTCTATCAAAGCTATCAATCACGGCTTCTTGGATCTCACTGTTGTAGTTTATTGCATTGTCGGAGGACTGCAGAGTCATCACATACGCTGTGTATTTTGTCAGCGTTTTGCTCTGAACAACAACAGCTTGCGGAGGGACTGTGTGGCTATGAGGTGTTCGCACTCAATGCAGTCAGTAAGTAGAAATAACTGTTCTGCTGCTGTGGTCTAGTCTTATAAGTAGGAGCAGATGCCTGTTTAGACAGAAAGGTGGGAGACTCCCATGAGATCCGCCCCCAGCATCCATCCCAGTTCAGTTTTCCTTCCTTGCAAAAATGATCCACGGCAAGATGACGTATTTGACCTCTGCAACCCCAAAGGGTTAAGACATTATAATCAAGGAAGTTATTTAGATTGGTCTGATTTGATTATTCTGACTTAGAGTTAGACCGACCCTTTTCTGTTTACCACCCTTTAGAATCAGGTTATGGATTAAAAAAAACATATAGGTTTTCAGGATACAGAGAAATAGAGAGTCATTCCATCCACTTTTACACAGTTACCACAGCATGATGCTCCCACCACCATGCTTAGCAGTTCTTGTTACTGTGGCCAGATAGCTCCATCCTGGGTTTGTCTGACCATAATACTTTTCTCCAGAAGGCATTTGGTGTGCCTATGTGGAGCTGCAAGTATCATTTAAGCTCAGTGTTTTGGATTAGGAGGTTCTTTTTATGGTTCTCACACTTCCATCAGTCCCTGATAATGTAAAGCTTGATTTCCTGTGGACAGTGACACTTTTGTTCCAGGTGTTTTCAGGTCATGGGAACCTTGGCGAGTCTTTTTCTAGACCTTTTTGAAGAGTTGACATCTGAATATTCCATCCTCCATGATCTTGAAATCTGAAGATGCTTTAAATGGCTCCAAAAGACCTTTCCAAAATGTAAAATCCAGTTTGTCTTCTTTAAAATGATTTTCCTTGGACTTTTTCTTAATTTTGAGTATTGAGTTCAGGGCTGTCAACAAATGCTTCTTATGCTGATAACAAGAAACTATCAGCTGCAGTCAATTAAAGTCAGAACCACTTAATAAAAAATATATAGGTGAATGTATATATTTAAACTTATATGTATGACTGTATGAGAAAGAATATATCTACTATAAAATTAAACTTGTACACCAAAATGTTGTTTTTAAACTATCATAAAATTTACACACTATACAATCCCTGGGGAAAGAATGGTTTTAATAAACCTTTGAAAGCCTAAAATTTATTGACTTTCATGCTCATGATGAATGTATATAAACAACCATGTACCATCATCCCTCAGGAGTTTAGAAGAAGCACCAGTGTCTCTCCCTCTGCAGGTAAAGAGGTCTACTCAGAAGGGCCATGTGGTTCAGACTTTGGCTCCTCTGCTCGCCCTCCTCGTCGTCTCTGGGGTACACGAGGCTCTTCGGCACACACCACTTCTCTCATTAGCACATGCCAGGCTGCTAGTTGCTGTGGCTGAATCCAGGGCATGTCAGGAGCCATGTCTAGGAGCCACTTGAACTGACAAGATGAGAATGAGGGGCCAGGAGCTGGCATATGGTGCTGATTAGCAGTCAAGTTTACAGGGGTTCTCCAAACAGAACATAATCAAATCTACCCCCAGCATCCTGCCCACTCAACATCATGTCACATCCATTCCCCCAAGATAACACTCTAAAAAGAACTCATATCCCATTATTTTGAACTTTGTCCCAAACATCAAACTCTTTTAAATTTGGTTGAAATGTTAAATGCATATTTTTGTAGGATTTTCTTGTAAAGAGGTCGTCTGGAATTAATGAAAATAAAATAGAACAAGTTTTCAGGCTCACCCTGAGGGACCTTGTCAAATGTTGATGTATTTCTGTGTGCACTGACAAGTGAAAAACTAATATCGAGAAAACAAGAAATCACAAAACTATTCTACATATTAATGATTGAATTCGAACAGTCTATGCCTAGACTGGATTCACCTCCCTGCTCACCAGGCGCAGAGCACAACTCCCCTCAAACAAAACTTTCAGTGCCACAGTCGAAGCAGCAACATCTGGCTCCTCATGTAGGCACTTATTAGGATCAAATTAAGTAGAAATGAATAGGATGATACATGACAGGGTGCAGATGTTCAAAGCCGTGGTGTGAAAATCTGAGGGCAGAAAACAGCTTAATGAATTCTGCGTCGTACAGCAGGGGTGAAGCTTTGGGTTCACAGGTTAGAAAAAAATGGCTAATTAAATTCTGAAGCAGACGCACAAGAAAATAAATGGTTTTTGCTTGTCTCTCCCCTGTTTACAGTGGCACGCTAAGGGACAATGTTATAATTTGCAGCTAATCAGGCAATACAGGGAAATGTAAGTGAGTGCTTTGCTCTTTTGTGATTTATAAATGAATGCATCTAAAAATTGGAACGCTAATGTCCCTTGTGGTGTGATTCACATGCAACTGTTATTCAGACTTTGTAAGCTCAGGAGAATATTCACCAGATGATGTCACATTTTCCTTCAACTATTATTTTTTTAAAATCTAGATACTTTAAAAATAATCATTTTTAAAATTATATTAAAATAAATTAGGTCTAAAATTGTTGTAGTTTTCTATCAGCACAAAATTTTATTTAACTAATTATAAATAAATAACCTAAATTCATTAATAAACATGTAAAATCATATTGTTGTGAAGAAAGTTTAGAGGACATCTTAAAGATCAGGATTCATGAGCCTCACAGCCTCAGGGATGCTGTTCCTCTGTCTTCGTCACGCTTTGAGGCTGCTTAATCTTCTGCCCGAGGGAGGGAGGGTGAAAAGTTCATTGGCTGGATGTGTGGAGTCTGCTGGTGTAAATGTCCTCTGTAGAAGGGAGGCTGCTGGTTATTTAGAGAACTTTGCAGCAGTTCCCATACCAGACTGTTATGGAAAATATCAGTCAGGATACTGTCTACCTCACACCAGTAAAATGTAGGTAACACACAGAGATGAACATTTTTTCAACTTCTTCAGCCATCAATGAGCCTTTTGAATTTAAAGTGTGCCTTATTCCTGCTTTCAGGGACAGGAAATAAAGAGCCATGTCAGCATAAACCATAGATAACACGCCAAATGCTTCTTAGCCAATTAAAAGTGGGTAGTCTTCATTACACTTAAAAAAATTATGAGTTTCTTGAACCTAAAAATGATGATGGATGGAGGACCCAAATGCAGGTTGGCATGTCAAAGGCAGGTGGTGGTGAAACTGGGATGATCTAATGAAAAAAGCAGTTGCTGTCTTGTTATGCATACGGACTCTCAAAACTGTACAGGTTTATTTACACTTCCTGTCCATGTGTGTATCGCTGACATTTGTTTAGCCACGCATAATTCCTTGTAGGTTAATTTTTCATCTTTTTGAAGAAAACAATGGATATATTGCTTTGTTTTTTCTGAGCTGGCAACTATTTGTTTGATACAGATATAGCTTTAGTACTCAAAAACAAATATAAATGTGCTTTTTGGGACTTAAAAAACTAGAAAAACCAAACAAAAGGGAATGTAAAAATACTTTCTGTGAACTACACATGTACATGTTTTGCAAACATATGTGAACCTTGTTTGGTGAGCTTGATGGTCACAGAAATATATAATATTTTTATATTGACACCTATTTTAGTTCAGCATACAGTTTTTTATTGACCCACACATAAAGCAAAATATAAAGTAGCATTCAAGGCCTTTCTATAGGTGGGATCCAGCGGGAGTCGTTCTTTTTTACAATTTCAAGTCGACTTATATGAGTTATTTCTTTGGCAGTGTTTTGCACATTACTGTGTTCCTGCAAATAACAGAGAAACCTATAAAAGATTTTAAGTGCAGACCTACTCCCCAGCAACAGGACACATATCATACTTTGTTTGAAATATTCTGACACATAAAACACACAATTTAATTAATTCACATTATTTTCTTTGTTTTCAGACATAGAGAATAGATACTGACACATTCAGAATAAACAAACACTGACTTTAGAAGAGCATTCCATTTTTTGTGGGCTGCCACCTCTAACAGGAAACTAAACTGTGTTATGTGACACAGTGGAATGTTTCTTTAGAGTAGCAGCCTGTAAGCGTCGACCCACACCCAACAACAATAAGGTTTTTGTTCTGCAATTTCCCCTAATTCTCAGTCTCCCTCTCAAATGCAGGTGTTGAGCTACAAAATAAACATTTCAACAGGAATTATGAACAGATTTTACCCCTGAAAAATCTGACCACTAAATGGAATTACACTATTCTCACTACAGTGTTAAAAGGCTTGTAAAGTCACAATTTTAACTGATGAACCAATAAAAGTGGGAAAAAAATTAAATATTTTCAGCACTTTTAGTCTTCAAATGGACCATAATTACAGATGGTCTGTTAGAATTATAGAATATAATTTAGTACATTTTAAAAAATAAAATAGTTTTCACTAGAAATAGAGAATTAGCATTCTTGTTAAATTGTGTGACATGTGGGGTGAATAAATGTGTACATCTTTTTGTATTTAAGGACATGTAATTTCGAGTTTTGTTTTTCCATACATGTGATAGTTCAGATCTTTTACAGTACTGCATATTTCTGACCCTTGTGGGAAAGTAGAGCTTAGTTCTGACTGAACCGATGAGCTAACTGTATGTGAGAATGGCAGCAGAACTCAAGGTGCAGACCAAAGGAGACGGAGAACTGGATAATAAAAAATGAAAATCTTCAATAATGCAAACAAGCAGTTGATGTTACAGCCAGAATAAAAACCAATGCAAAAATAAATCTGCAAGAGCATTTAAAAAAATCACAGGACAGCAAAAAATACAATGAAATACAGAGGAAGACCTAAAAATGAGACTGTGAAACCAAGGACTATAGAGGTGAACGACTGAGTGGAGGCATTATCTGGATGAACCGCAGGTGTTTCAGTCCAAATAAAATGAGGAGCTGAGAAATGTGATGGAAATAATAGATACATTTCCTTTCGTAAAAAGAGGCAGAAAATATAAGATTGTTTCTTCTCTCTGCTCCTTTGCATTCATATTTATTTTGTGTTGATTTGTAAATTATTAGGGATGCCTATATGGGATTATTAGGGATATTGGTATTAAAATGTAATATCGGAAAATATCGGTATCGGTTTTTTGTAATGACACACATAACCTTTACATACCATGCACATATTATACATCAAACTCTTCAGCTAATTCTCCTCTTTCTCAAAATGTACAAATATAGCAAATCTGATGTATAGTTTTTGAGATATTTGTATTTATTTGGCACACCTTACATTAAATCCTGTGGATTCAGCATTTCCCAGCCAACCTTGAACGCAACATCTATCGGCGAACCTTTGATGACATCATCGATCCACGACATTACTTGTCTAACTTGAAATTGAAGCAGTTGTCATATTTTGCACAGATAATATTTAAAGTTCATGTATGCATGATAGGAAGTATGGGATCTTGATTATCTAAAAATGATTTAGTTTTTCTTTTTTTTATGAGGGGTACCCCGCTTATATTGGTATCGGTTTATATCGGTATCGGAAATTAAGAGTTAGACAATATCGGATATCGGTATAAAAGCCAATATCGAACATCCCTATAAATTATGTTTGTTCTTTTTCTAAATAAATAAAGACAGGAAAAACACACATGTGACCAAAGCAAACATTTATCAGAAAACCAACTCAAACCCTGCAACTATGACACTAATAACCGGTCTCAGCCGGTTCAAAAATGGATTGCTGCCATGTAAAAAAGAAATTCAGTTTAAAAAATATCAAAACAGTTATGTAAACTTTTACACTCAATGAACAGAACACTGTTATTTATACAAAATTCAAAAGTTATTTTTAGCCAACATTAGCAGCAGAGCTATCTATCGAAAGCAGTTTAATTTAGAGGTCATGAGTTCTTTGCCAAGTAGCTCGATGTTTGAAGAGTAATTTGTGAATTTCTGCAGAACTTATAATTGATTATTTGACAGCCAAAGATGCTGAGAACAGAAACATGCAGAAATGAGAGTCTTTACCTTTAACGTATGTTAGTAAATCTGCCTTCATTTGTGATTAATTGTTTAATGAATCTTGTTAAATGAACAGTCAACTTATTCTTTCAAACAGAGATCTCTTATGTCCTTTTTGACTTCCACAAACTAACTACAAGTAATGATGAAATGCTTGAAATATTTTTTGAAGAGCGCACAAACATTCATATATTTTATTGCCCAGTAGATTCAGTGTGTTTTCAGGGTTTAATAAAGCTGTATTTTCCTGCTTGACCTGGTGTAGGGGATTTTGAGGCTTGCCCCAGCTTCGTTGGGGTTTCAGCCTCGCAGCAGGAAGAAGATAAAAAGGGTGGCTTGGAAGGAGGAGGGGGAAAAAAATCACAGAGCATTAAAAACAAATCTACTGGGGGATCCACCAGCAGCTTAAGTGAGCCAAGACGATTAAAGGGTCAGTGGTCATAGACTGCAGGTTCAACATACCTGATGCCACTCACCTTGGTCCACCAGAGGCACTGCCAAAACCAATTTTTCAAAATCAAATGCATACTGCACACAGGAGACACTGTGAAGGTCAAAGTTACTGTAGGTAATGGCAACTGGGCTCAGCAGACCTTCTCCTGGCTTGTGAAGTTATTGAACACACGCTCCGCAGTGGTTTTATGGGTAAACAAATTCAATGATAGCATATTAGGATTTATTAATAAATTAAGATATACACAATCATAAATAGTAATGTTAGGTTGATTTGAATGTAGTCTTTTTGTCTTATTTCATTACTCACTTTGTGTTTTCTTATTTCTGGTTGGTATATTTGTTCCACATCTGTTATGAATTATTTTATTTACCCTTTAGTCCTACTCCTAATTGTACATTTTATTGCCTAATGGAACGAGTTTGTAGCAATTGTTTCAAATGTTGCAAACAAACAAACAAACAAAAAAAAAAACCCAAAAAAACAAAAAGGTGATAACCATTTTCTTAACTGGCTTGAAACAATGTTTATGGTGGTTGTAACTTGTTAGAGGAAGCAGTTTCCTAACTGGGAAAAAACCTTGGGAGAAGATGCCGTGTCAAATGCAAATGTCCTTTTTAAAAGAAATATGACATAGTTGGGAGTAAGTCAATCATTAGTATAAGTTTACTAAGTATTAGGTCACACTGAAACAACTCAAAGTAATGAGTTTAACAAATCACTATATTTTGTGGAGGTCAATATACCAGTCGAAGTACTCCAGATATTCACTTTACTCACACCTCCTCCCCCTAAAAATGACGAGGCTTTCAGAGACCAAAGGGTCATGGATGACCCACTATTGGTCTCTGAGGAGCTGTGGTAATAAATCCCAACTAATCCCATCCAATGGCAGAGAAAAACCATGAAATACCAACAATGTTTGTATTGCTTTAAAATTAAGAGCTGAAAATTTGAGTATAACCAGATAAAATACTGACCTTTTGATTAAAATGAATATAAATTGCAACCAGCTTAAACAAAGATCCTTGAAAACAGTTACTGTGGGGGTAGTAAGTATTTAATACCCTGCTGATTTTTCAAGTTTTCTCACTTACAAAGAATGTAGAGATCTCCTGTTTTCATCATAGGTCAACATGTCAACTGTGAGCCACAGAATCTAAATAAAAAAAATCAATAAAATCACACTGTATGATTTTTAAATAATTAATAACAATAATTGCAGAAAAAACAGAACTTAACATCTGGTACAGAAACCTTTGTTTACAAATCCAGAGGTCAGATGTTTCCTGTAGATCTTGATCAGGTTACCATCACTGCAGCAGGGATTTTGACCCATTCCTCCAGATCTTCTCCAGATCTTTCAGGTTTCAGGGCTGTCACTGGACAACATGGAGTTTCAGCTCAGATTTTCTATGGGGTTTAGGTCTGGAGACAAGCTGTCTGCTGTATCTTGAAATGCTTCTTATGGAGCCACTCCTTAGTTTTCCTGGCTGTGTTTTGGGTCATTGTCATAGTGGGAAGCATTCAATGCTCTTTCTGAGGGAAGGAGGTTGTTGCCCAGAATCTGGTGATACATGGTCCCATCCATCTTCTCCTCAGTACGGTGCAGTGGTCCTGCCCCGTTGGAGAAAAACACCACAAAGCATAATGTTTCCACCCCCGTGCTTCACAGTTGGGATGGTGTTCCTGGGATTGTACTCACCCTTCCTCTTCCTTCAAACATGGCAGATGAAGTTTATACCAAAAAGTTACATTTTGATCTCATCTGACCACAAGACCTTCTCTCATGCCTCCTCTGGATCATCCAGACAGTCATTGGTAATCTTCAGAAAGGCCTGGACATGTGCTGGGTTGAGCAGGGGGACCTTACATGCTGCAGGACTTTAGTCCATGGTGGTGTACTGCCATCGCTGCTCTCTTCAGGTCATTGATCCGGTCCTCCAGATAGACTTTTAGATTGATTTTATTGTGTTTTTGTTTTTTTATATTTTGTTGTGTTCTACTTTAGGTAGCACAATCATAAAATGTACATGCGTGTATACACATTTTTTTAATTAAAAAAAAAAAAGAGATACAGAGCTGCATGCTTGTCCTTCATGTCTGCTGCTGGTATTTAACAGGCGCTTAATGAGGACTTTCAGTCAGTGGCAGTTAGGACAAAGTGGAGCAGCAGTTTTCCCAACAAGCTGAGGATAATGTTTTGAACCATGCTGTGGATTACTTTGGACTCTGTAAATGTTTCATGAACCTGTAGAATCCCCAAAACTAAATAAGGAGTATTTTGTGTTGAATATGGGCTCATTTTGCATTAAGAATAAGTAGATTATTAGACCCATTCTTGCTTACATCTGACAGTTTTAGAGTTTTTCCTTTAGTGAAACACACAGTGGACTTCAGTGACTCAACATTTCAGTGGATCAAGAAACACCCCCCCCCCCCCTGTCTGGTGTCACCAGTGATGACTATGAGTGGCTCCCCAGCCAAAGACCTCCTTTATCAAGCAGCCAATTTAACAAGACAGCTCCTTTCATGCTTCTTGGCTTCACCAGTGGTAATAGATTTCCTCAATGAGCGTCTCTCTTTCTACAGGTTTCACACTTCTCTTTCTGGGCTCCACTCCAGATCAGATCTTTTGCCACTGACTTTGATTTCTTTAGGTAAGTGATCCATCGCTCACGGCCCGACCAGCATTCGCTGAAATTTGGCCTCGCTTTGGCTCCCGATGCCTGATATTGTACACTTTAATGCAAAGTGAAGTAGCACATTTAAGTAGCCTGTCAGTCAGACTTCTTGCTTTTCCAACTCAAGCATCTATGTCCCATTTCAAAAGTCTCTTGTGTTGCATTCAGCTGGGTCTAATTGTGAACATGTGAGCATTTAGGGACCCTAATCATGCTTTGGAAATTTGGCAGCATTTATGAAAAACGCCACTTGAGATAGATCTTGTACCTGAAAGCTCAGGTTCTCTGGTTCCCTTACAGGTCAGCCGATTCTGTTGCTCTAATCAAGGCCAAAACAATGCAAACCTCTACAAAAACAGCATTTCTCTTTTGTTGCTCTACAGGATATACCCTCGCTCGGTTAGGAGGATACATGTAATCTTGTGGGAAGATGGGACACAGGTAAATGGAAAAACCCAATAAATGTTGGCATCTGCTGCTTTAACACCATTTTTGTTTTGCATGAAAATCAAGGGGAAATGATTCAGCTGGAATATAATGAACTGAAATGAAATAATTTAATCAATACAGACTTGTGAAATGGTCCTTTACAAATGAAACTGAGCTTTTTGTAAAAAGTTTTGTTTTTAATGTAAGATTTTGGTCAAGGCTGCATGGTGGCGCAGTTGGTTAGCACTGTTGCCTCGCAGCAAGGAGGTCATGGGTTCGCGTCCCGGCTCTGCGGCCTCTCTGCGTGGAGTTTGCATGTTCTCCCCATGCATGCGTGGGTTTTCTCCGGGTACTCCGGTTTCCTCCCACAGTCCAAAGACATGACTGTCAGGCTAATTGGGCTGGTAAATTGTCCTTAGGTGTGAGTGGGTGTGTGGTTGTTTGTCTCGTTCGTCTCTGTGTGGCCCTGCGATGGACTGGCGACCTGTCCAGGGTGTCCCCCGCCTCTTGCCCCTTGACCGCTGGAGATAGGCACCAGCTGCCCCGCGACCCTCTGTGGAGGATTAAGCGGCTACAGAAAATGGATGGATGGATGAATTTTGGTCAAATGTTTTAAAAATAATTTGTGTAGTGCTATTCTTCTTAAAGGCATACTATGCAGTTTTGCTTGTTTTGACACCCCCTAGTGTTCATTATAATCACTGTCATTAAAACGTTAGCATTGTCTTTGCTCAGAAACACTGAAATCTGTTGAAATGTCTCCTCAGCCTTCACTGCTTTCTACTGGAGTGGTTCATCACTCCTTCAAAGAAATCAGCTGTGTTCAAGCAGGGAGAGATGGAAAAAAGCAGGAATTGTGTTAAAAACACTTCGGAGCTAGCATAAAAGCTAGCCACATTGGGTTAGCCTAACCCTCACGAGATACTTGATTTTGTGAGACCTCTGGTGCACCGGGCTCTGGGGCTAAGGGACTTTTCAAGGGTCATATTAACATATACTGGCTCAAGAAAAAGATTTTAAAATATGAAAAAGTTACATAGTATGCCTTTAAATGCCAATTGGGTACAAATTTTCAGACCAAGCATTGCTGAAGTTATCAGACAATATTTGTTGAAAGCTTGCTTGACACTACGCACCCACTGCATGCCGGTCACATCTGTGACATTAAATGTCATTTACAAAGACATCAAGTGTTGAAGTTTTTTAGATGAGTTTCATCCAAAAACTGTGACTCCTGTGAGCTTGTTGTTTAGTAGATTAAGATTTCCATGCATAAAAACAGCTACATTTATTGAGATACCCTCATAAATCAGCAGCAACAAGCTTATAGTGAGCTTCAGGAACAGAGGTAATCTGCCTCAGGTTCACACCTTCACAGGTGCACCCAATTAGCACAGTTAAGATGATCCAGACTGTTGGAAAAACAACAGCAAAGTTGGTGAAGTTGTAGAAGAAGTAGGGGTGTAATGGTACAGATTAATCACAGTTTAGAAAGTAACATGGTTTTGAGTTCCTGGTTTGGTTTGATACAATGGAAAACAATACAAAAAGCTAATCTTTTATTTTCATCCTTTACAATGACTATGTTTATAAATTATCTGGTGCTGTGTTTAACACACTTATTATTCACCAGATCGTGTTATAATGCTCACAAATTATGACCCATTTTGCTTTTCATACAATGCATGCCCCCTTTTGGCTCCCTGTACATTCACGTCTTTTTCCAGTGCACAGTAATTTATAAAGAAGTCTGAGTTTTTTTTCAAACATCTGTCTTTCTGTACTTCTTAGCACAAAACCACAGCAGTTAACTGCCAAATGCACTGCACTTAACGGCAAAACCAATAAACTGATAAACCAGTATGTTTCTGTATGATCTCAATTCCCCTGTCCTCCTTTTCATGTGTACTGCACATTATAATTAGGAATGACCACAGCTTAAGTAAATGTAAAGGTTCTCTCTAATGTTCATGATTTAGATATTTTCCTAGCTGTGTGCAGTTCTTTTTTTTTTTTTTTTTTTTTTTTTTTTTTTTTTTTTTTTTTTTTGGTTCTTTATTCTTTTCACATTTTGTTTCTGTAAAACAGCACAAAAACATTTTGTTCTGATTTGAATGTTTTTCTTTGATGTGATCATTAAATACACTATTCAGAGATATTATCATTTTATTGTATAGTCTATACACAACATTTTACTGTCAGAATGTATTATTCTTGCAGGTAATGATCATCTGAATGCATTGGCTTTAATTAGTGAGATGTTCTTTATTCTAAGAGCATACTGTTTAAATGTGTGTGTGTGTTTCAAGGCAGATGCATTTGAATTAATTTTGATTGCACATAGGGCATAAAGGCTTGGTGTTCAGGACACTCCTGTGATCTTTCACAGAGAAGATTTGCTGGCCAGTACCGTGGTAGTGGAACAAAATGAGATATATTAAAATTACAGTTGATATTTAAAAGGCAGGGCAAATCAAAAGGCTTTGCCACCTCTGGGTGGAGGGTAATTGAGCTCACTGGCTTTATTCTGCAGCTCTGTGGGGACTGTGAGACAAAGCCACACTAATCATGCTGCTATAATTGATACTAAGACTACTTTCTGTTTCACTGGTTATGCCACAGGCAATGCTGAACCCTTAACAATGGCGTTACAGTCCTGAACCTTACATGCACACTGGTGTAATATATATAAATATAATCCAATTAGAAGAGAACTATAAAGATCATGACTGTAGTTCTGAGAAGATCAACTGTTTGTAGAACTAATTCTATTCTATATGTATGTATGAAAACCCAAACAAATCTCATGTTCTTTATGAATCAAAGTAAAGCTTTGTGCATATTTTTCTAATAGATTCTCTCATTGTGTCTCAAGAAATATTGCACTATAAATATAAGTAACTTTTTCCTGATGCAGCCATAATGAAGTGGATTTTAGAATAAACTGGTGCAAATCCCTCTCCTCTTACTGTCTATAGAACTACCTTGACCAGAACAAAAGCTTGTAAACATCAGCTCCACAGATATACAGTTTTGTGGACCGTGTACTGAACATGATCGCTCCAACTTCAGCGTGCTAATGAACAGATATTTGTCTGTGTAACAGTCATCAGTGTGAACATCTCCTTTGATGCCTCATCGAGCAGAAAGCTCTTAAAATGTTTGAAGTGTCTGCCTGTGTAATAATGATTTATAATTCTCTTGAACTAATGTAAAATTTGCTGGTAAAATTTTTGTGAAATAAAAATAAATTGTGCCCGGAGGGTAAGACCACGATTCAAAAGAAGATCACCCAAGAGCAGCAAATGATTTAATAAGCCACCAGCTCCACCAGGGCATGGAGAGGAGCAGAATGGAGAATTTCAAAGTGCATCTAATTAACATCAGTTTATTACTATGTCAATCTCTTCAGTTAATGTGTGAATGAGGGGAGGGTTTAGAAATGTAGAACTGCTTTGCATGAATTTATGGAATAACACTTAACTTGTTAGGTTAATATGAAGTATCAACGAACCACTGCACTAAGAAAAATCCAGCTTCATGCGTCCGTTATGCCAAAGAAAAACGCGTTTGCGTGTAAATCTAAGTAGTCAAGCTTTTTAGCTTTGTTAGAAAATCATTAAATATAGAAAGCAACTTCACAGACCGTTCCATCATCATTATTCCTCAAGGAATGAGAAGCTGAATATTTAATTTTGCTCCATACATGATTGCATAGTATTATTTTAACCCAAAAGTTGAAACGCTTGGTGCAAAATAATTATGTTGTTTCCAGTGAAACAATGTTAAATTTCTCAGATGCCATTTTTGATCTCATGTTGTTGTTTTTTTTATTACCAGCATTTTGTTTACAGAGACACAAGAAGAAGAAAGATAAGAGGATGTGAATTAACTGCTTTCATCTAACATTATTAATACATTTCTATTTGCACCAATAAAACCAAACCAATTGAATAATTACATGAAATGCTGTAAAGTAAAAAAACAGTTGTGTATAAAGAATGTATCACCTGTTGGACACCACAGCCCTTCTTCTGATGCTGTTCTAGCTGTTTTGGCGGTATCATTTTCTCATTAGTGACACCTACTGTTTAAGAGGTGAACTGCAGTCCTGGTTTGGGAATTCTGTGTTCATGTTCTCGACACATTGTCTGGGTTTAACTTTTAGCTCATGGACTGTTGTAGTGTTGTAGTCAAGACCACTTGACTCGAGACCAAGACATTTCCGAGATCAGAGGGAACACTTGCTAGCTTACCTGTCTTTGCGCTTCCTTTCGAGGTGACGGTAAAAAGTTGACGTTGTCCCAGCTGTTTCAGTTAGCAGAGCACTACAGAATTTGCACGCTGCTGAGTGTTTTTGTTTACCTTGAAAAGTAAACGCTTTGTGGTGCAAAAAACCAAATTTAATTATAGCCGAGTTGGCAGACATCTCTGATCTCTCTCAAACAAGTTCAGTCATTTTCCTCCTGTTGTCTCATGCCGTAGTGTTTACACTATGTATACAGGGGGCGTGTCAGTTCAGCACTGCAGTGTGGAGTCCGCCCACCCACTGCAAATCAGCACCTATGGCAGCTGGGGAAATTTGTTACACTACTTTATTCTCTCATCAGTAAGTCATGGACAACCTATCAGCACAGGTCTTGACCGGTCTCGTAAAAAAAAATCCGAGACCGCCCAGTCCGAGACCAAGACAAGACTGAGTAAAACTGCCCTCGATACCAAGACAAGACCAAGAACATAAAAATATGGTCTTGAGACCAAGACCGGTCTCAAAGACTACAACACTAGACTGTTGTGTGATATGAGAACATCCCAAGAACTTTGAACTCTTGTGAAGGAAAAGTCCTGCTCAGAATAAACTCTGTTTGTGTTCTTACCACCTCAAGTGAACAAATTAACTAAAGTCTTGATTGTGCCTTCCTTAAAGCGGCTCTCTGGAGCATTTTTCTCTGTATCAAAGTTTTCTAAATGTTTTAAATGATATTTCAGGTCTAAACTATGATCTATGGGTTGAGTTCCACAACATCTGTCATTCTGATGAAGACCCTCCTTCCTCCTAGAGACCCCTTTGCATTATTTCTTGCCGCCGACATTTTTCAGCCAATGAAATTCAAATTTCTGCATTCTCTCAACATGCACGCGCATCGACCAAACCTGTACCAGTAGGGGGCGCTGTCGTACAGGACGCTCCGTGTGTTTCTCTGCCGTCTCAGCCGTTCACTGAGGACTCACAGCTCATTTCTACTAAAAACCTACCCATTCTCCAGATAAAGATGGATTTATTTTTATTTTTAAACCTTTCACCTCACAGAATGGCAAGGTTTGACAGGATTACATGTTTATTTTGGTCAGAAAGTTCATCCAGGGCCGAGTCAAGTTCAGCTTCAGAGTCCAGCAGCAGCTCTCTGCTAACAGAGCTAATATCAGAAGCAGCAGGGACAGAGAGGGCTCATCAGACCCTCGTAGTGTTGTTGGAATAAGATTGTGAACTGTGAGTGATTAAACCCTACACATTGAGCTGTACAGTTCATGTCCGAAGTATATGCGCCGCGTGCACGCGCACACACGCGACCGGACGCGCGTGTCGAGATGTTTTGAGGAGGAGCCTTTGGATGCTAGATACAAAAACTGCTCTCCTGATGAAATCCTCCGGAGTGCTGCTTTAATTTTACAGAAGAAAAGGTTAGCATTTATAATAGTTATAATAATAGAAAAATAACTTTGCTCATTAAATTCCTGAAGAACTATTCAGTACAATGGTTGTTTGGGGGTTTTGGTTGTTGCTTCCTTGTTTCTTTTTTAAATTTTGCTCCAGCCTTTATGTTTGTGTATTCTTTATTGTAGGTCATTTTTTATTAAGTTTTTGTGATTTTAAAGCAATACGTGCTTATAAGCAGTCATTTTTATTATCTAGTACAAAAAGATGAATTGAATGACATGAAACCATTAATTTGCTTTGTCGTATTATTTTTCATTGAATCTTATTGTAATGAAATAAACTAATTGAACCATATTGCATCACGTTTAAGGTATGTGTGTATTGAATTAGTTTTCTGTATCTAATGAATCAGATCTCTTTAATGAATGGGATCATTGGATATGTTTTGCCCACAGACCAGAGAGGCGCGACCCAAAAGTTCAACTCAGTGGACACACAAACTGACCCGGAGCCCCTTAACTGATCAAAAGGCCACTGGCACCACTGCTGCTAATTTCCACAAGTTTTATACTTTTTCTCTCAGCATATTGAATATATTAGCTTTTCATGTTATGTTCTTTTTTTTTTTTTTTGCTTGGATTTGCTGCATCCATCAAGATCATCTTCTCCTGACATTTTTCACCCATGTAAACATTTCTTAGATTATTCATCAGCAGCTCATCAGTACGGATCCAAAAGTCCTACTCCAGCCCCCTCAGTGGTTTCCATTTTGATTTTAGGACATGAGTCCAGCCAGTTTTGCATGTGAAACATACAAACATTTGCTCCATCTATTGATACTATACTCTAGCATTTTTACATTTATACAGAAGAAGAAAGTCTAGACAAAATACTCTTCATTTCTCTTGAACTAAGAATACTACAGAACAGTACTGAGGTATATTAAAGGTCTATATTTAACATTTTCAACTTAACTGTAGCTGTAAGCAAACATCCACATGGAAAAATATTCCGTTTTTTAAAATCATAAGTGCACTTAAACATTCCAAATAAAATCCTAACTTTATAAATGTGACATTAAAAGACAGCTGCAATGATACAAGCATCAAAACCTGTGCAAATTATATTCATTGAATTACAAAAATTACAGATGTATCCTAGAACCTCTGAAAACGTGATGATGAATCTTTTTTTTTTTCTTTTACTTCTGACTGATAAATCACCAGACTGCACTGGCAAAGTATCGGGTTTGTGAAAAATGCATGAATTACTAATTAATGAGGCATTCTCGCAACATTTACATATTCATAAAGGTGCGTAATTCAGATATGCATGAGAGAGCTTGGTGATAGCTTTGAGAGAATAACACATATTCCAAGAAAAAAAGAAACCTTTATTTTGATAAATTCTTCAAAAAGCTGAGGGAGCAGAGATGCTTAAAAAAAAACATTACGCATTTATTCTTCCCCATAGAAACGGAGTCAAATGCTTTGGGAGACAAATGCACTGAGGAGGTGCGGTGATGTGAAACAGTATGCAAAATTACATTTTCTGAAATATTGTCCTGGGTGGATTTTCTAAAGTTCATTTAGCAGCCCAAGTGTTCCTAACAACTGCTCAGAAAACCTGACAGATTTGCACAAAGAGAAAGATGTTTTCAGGATCATCTCACTTCAGCAGGAAGAAATTCAGGCAACGCTAAACAAAATAATCCATAACATCTGTGTTCCATTTTTATGCATAAAAAAAGATATACAGTTTGCATTTCCACTTATAGAGCTAGTCTGTTTAGTCATATTAGCTTTCGCCCAACTTTCTAAAGATGTTTCACGCTAAAAATAAAATTTTGGAGAACAAGTCATTTTTATTTGCTCTCTCAGCATTGTTTAAGTCAACCAATCGCTGTGCAGTGATGTCAGGCTGTTGGAGACAATTTCAGCAAAGCATGTCCAAGATAGCTTGGCCGATGCTGAAGCTTGTCCCTCTTTTAAGAGGGCCTCTCCATTGTTTCAACCCTCTCACAAGGGCTTTGTGAAAGCCGTGCTGAATATGGGTCAAAAAGCACAAATAACATTCAGATGGTTCCTAGGCTTTGCTCCCAACTATGCACCAAAGAATGACAAGTCCAACAAAACCATGTTGAGTTTTTCACCCTATGCGATTGTCTGTTCACATTAACTCCAAGCTGGGCTTTTTCAGGAAGGCCAGAGTTGTGTCATGTATACTCGGATGTAGACCAACTCCAGCAGAAGGCTTGGCCTGCTCGAAACACCATGCAGAGTCTGATTCACTCCTTTTGTTTTTGTACAAAAATGGCTTTTTTGATGCATTGTGCTCAATATCTAAAACGCACAAAGACAAAGAATCAAATGTGAATGGGTCTCTTTGGCAAAAAGAACACATTTATTTCCAAAATATGTGTATTTTTCTCCTGAAAGTCAATTGTTTTAGTTAAAAATGGGAAGTGTTCATTCATCTTCTGCACCTTTGTCCTCATCAGGATCACAGGGAGGAAAGGTGCCTATCCCAGGAAAAACCTGAGAATCCAGATAAAGTCCACATATGTAGGAAACATACATCTTGTAAATTATTATTATTATAATTATTTTAAATTAGACAATAACATTTATCAAACAAAGAAACCTGGTTTATTGAACAGTTCATGCAGTATAACTAATAACTAGGATGACATTTCAAGATACTCAAGTTTGAGTTTAACCTTGCAGGACTTTTGGAAGGCACTTCTGAGCATCAGGCGCAGCGTTTTGGCAGCTGCACAGGGAGCCTGGTGGGTCAGCCCTTCTCTGTGAGCTGCTACTCCACACTAATCTATTTTAAACCATCTGTGAAATTAGCAAGATTTCCTTAGTCCTTCACCTCTAAGGATTAAAACACTGCTAAGAGTGTGGGTGTTCTCATATACGGGTCTTGTATACATGTCTGATGACTCTTGAGATCAGCCACAACATGTTATCTTTCATCTGGCCTTAAAATTGATCGGAAGCAGCGCAGCATCTCAAACATCTGGATCACTTCATTCTGGGAGCACAGGGTCAGGTGAGGATAAAATATTGTATTGACAATTATTTCACGTAAAATCAGAGAGATGGAACGCGGTTGTTCGAACATCCAGCCACATCAGAGCAGCCAAAGCTCAGCTGTTTTACAGAGACAGATCTAGGTATGCGGTGCCTCTGCCAAACCCTGTACAATGAAGTCATGAGTCAACTTTAATGGGAAAATCAGATAAATAGCAGCTGTTCTTGGGGAAACGGCGCTGCCTGACAGATTCGCCGGGTGCAACGACTGTAGCGTCGAGCAGGTCCAAATGTGTAAAATATTGTTTCGAGCACTCTCTCTGCTCCCCCTATCCCTCCGGTGTTTAGTCATCAGAGTTGTGAAAAAGCAGCCCTGCAGCGAAATGACAGCATTGCTGCATTAATTATTTTACCCCGTTCATACGTGCACATCCTCACAACAATGACAGTTTAAATGAAGGGGCCACTTTAAGCCTCCATTTTAATCATGAAACTGCTTTATATAAAATCTACAATGACAATAAAAGGCAAAAAAAAATTCCAGAAAATGCAAGTGTATAGCTTCAGCTGTCATGCAGGCTTGGGAAATTATTGTAGGATTTATTGTGAAAAAGGTGCATAGTTTTCCATCCACTGCTGGGGAAGGGTAACGTGGATCTATTACAGACGTTGCAGTTAAAATGTATTTATCCTGGCTCTGTGGGAAGCAGAAAGCAGTAAAAGACAAAATGATAAAGACAGCAACACTAGAAGAAAAACCTAACCTGTTAAAAAGATGTTGTCGAAATTTCCTGAGAAAGTTTTGTTGTTGTGGGTTGTTGGTGTTTTAGATTAGAATAAAACTCTGTGCTGAGTTTAAGAACTTCTAGACATCTTATGACATCTCTAAAAGTGATGGAGATGACCATCACTTTCACGATGCTTGTACAACTGAAACACATGTGAGTAAATCCTTTTTTAGATTTTCATGAGCACATGTGTCATATCTGCTGTTCTTGAGTGTTTACATCCATAATTCATTTTAGTAGATTGCATTGCTGTCATTATAATGCATTCAAATGTAATGTTTTCTTCAGGTATCAAGTTACAGGAGCACTTAAGAGCTATTTTGTGTCTGTAAATGTTAGCAAATGTTTCCTTTCTGTATAAAATGTTTCAAGACCCCACTAGTCACAGGCATGCTGGCTGTTCTCTGAAGACGAACAGCCAGATTGAATTGTTTCCTTTTGTTGAGGTTAGTGGGTGAAACCACTGCAAGTCCGTCAAGCAAGCTGCCAATTGGTGGGCAGAGTTGACGGGTTGAACATAAGAATTAGGCATCGCTGAGAATGAATTAAAGACATATTAACACTTCTATAAAACTCCTGGTTTATTGTGTCCCTGCAAGCCCACAGATTTGGCTCATGGCTCCTAATATTGATAATAAAAAATCATCCACAGATGTTTTTCCAAGATAACAATCCTATAATGATTGCTTTATGTCAGATTTTCAGAATATTCTGAGTGGCAGTATTAGTTGCACACTTAAAAAGTTATACAATTTTTCCAGTTTTAAATGTTTTTGTGTTTCTTCATTCCTGATTAATTAACATCATTAACATGTAATTATTGGACCTGTCTTAATTCATTTTCTGTTCTGGTATCTTTAAAAGCACATCTTCTTTTTTTAAACTTTATTCACTTTGCAAATCTTGTCAAATGGAAATAGTTAATTGAAATCTATAAACACAACGCTATTGCACATAGGGAGAAGGGGGGGGGGGGGGGGGGGGGGGGGGGGTTACCAGACATTTTACATTTAGCTCATTTAAAAAGATTTAAATTCAAGACACAAACCTCTACCAACCACTACAAAAACACTCCATGATCATTTTTGGAATCTTTTGAAACGTGGAAATTTTGAGTATTATATTTAGAATTTTTAAACTAACTAAAATCTTTTCTAATAGAAGCTTTTGTAGTATATATCAAAGTGTCCTTTTTTTGTATTATTTTATTTGACATGAAGTTTTATAAAAAATTTTAAAAAGCTAAAAATACAGAAAAATGACATAGAGGATGAAACAGCTAAGAGAGGTTTAAAATAATTAAAATATTTTATTTAAGTAGGTTAGGATTAATGTGCAAATTTGACCAAAAAGTAGAATCATAAGTAAATTTTTTATTTGTCAAACGTTAAAACTCATGACAATTGTTCATCCTATAAAATGCACTAAAACTTTTAGGTGTGTCATCTGATTATATTTTTATTGTTTAGGATGACAATGTTGACATAAAGACATACTTTCCCCTGCAGACAAAATCAACATAATGACTCCATTCTTAAAACAAGATGTCTCTTTAATTGGTAAGTGTCAACAGCAGTACAAAAGATGGAGTGATGTGAGAAGGTTTCTTGCAACACAATTTTCTGTCTCTTTTACAGAAAAAAATGAAATTCTTGAGGTAAATGAGCTAAAACAGGCAGTTATTCTGCCCACCGCTGCATCGGCACAGTGGACCAAGACATACGGAAAACGCTGTTTTTCATATTACGTTTCAAGTGATCCTGTGGGGATAATTTCATCATTTACAGTATACACATTTCTACGGCGCTGGTACGCACCCATGTGTGTCAATCATTGGTTTGGTTTTGTTTTTTCTTGATGTAGTGTATTAATACTACCAAAGAAAGCCAAGAAGACGGCTCTCCACACACACCGAAGTAAAATTGTTCACCTTAAGTTTACCTCACGTCAATACTGCACATGAAAACAAAGAAAAAAACAAAACAAATGCTGGTGTACACTTCGAAGCCAAGCAAAACAAACATAAACAAAAGAATTAAGTGACATTTTCTCTTTTTTTTTCCTTTTTTTTTCAGCAATAATACACCCTTGCAAATAATTGACATTTTTTCTGTATAAAGAAGAATGTGAACACAAATGTGATGGCAACATTATTTTAAATTGAATTAAAAACTTTACATTGGACTGTACAAGATATTATGATAAACTATTTACATATTCAGACATAAACTTTTTTTCTTTAAAGCAGCAACAGACACTATGTATTTCATTTTTTTTCTCTAATAACACCCAAACAATACTTTGCCATGGGGTTTAGGTACCTGCTAGGAAAGGAAATAATCAAAAGGATTTTATGCGGAAAAATTGTTTCAGGCTGCCAGCAAATGTTTTCAAAACGATGGCTCCAGTCATAGAAGAGTCCCACACAGTGTTGCTTGAAAAGACAATTCTTAAAAGCAGAGTACCAAAGGCAACTCAAAACGTTGCCCCCGAACAAATGTTACACTTTTCTGAACAGCAGCTAGCATGTCAGTCCAGCATGTCAGTGAATTGTGCTGATTAAATTAACACAGAGAACATTCGCACCATTTACATCACAACGTTAAGACAGGAGAAATAAAACTAAATCAAATTACAGTAATGTTGAAACAGCATAGATTCTTTTTGTACTCAGTTCATTCAAACCATTTACACTTGATTAAAAAAAAAACAACAACCTGTGAGGGCTACATTTGTGGATTCTGGATAGTTGTTCATTTTAAAAAAATGGCAGCATATATAAAATAAAAAATAAGAAAAGATGGCAAAATAAGATCCAACAAAGAAAACTGTGCATTTTACAACATTTAAAGAAATAAATATTCACTCACTCCCACCTTTAAAAGACAAACATCCTTTGTTTGAAATAGCAATTTGAATAAAGAACAAACAAACAAACAAAAAGATTTCAAATAAAGCCAATGCAAGCCAAATGCATGCAGATATTTTAGATTATCTATTTAAAAAATGCCACAAAACACAATGAGGATAAACAACATACTGTTTATAGATTGTATAATGAGCACATGAATGGATCATTTTTACATCAAGTGCTTGTTGTTTGAATTAGTACCTTTAAAATTAATACAATCGGATAAGAATTGCTTTCTGTTGGGTTCCAATTAGCTGAAAAGATCAAATCATTTACAATGAGGTACAGTGACTCATCAGACATTAAGACACATGAAGCATAAAAGAGACAATAAAACAAAACTGCCATATTCATAACTTATTACTGACTAATGAACAAAAATATATTCATTACTCATATTTACAGAAAAAAGAGAGATGGTAAATTCACTGAAAAACAATTTTAGCTCCAAATATTTCTTTTTTTTTTCCCACTTGTCTGATTGTCCATGTTGTTGATGATTTTAGAGCCAGCAGTGGCTGATAATAAATAAAACTCACTGTTACGCTACAGTGTCAAATACAATATAAATGCACTGACGTCTTGTTGTTTTCACGGCTCTCTGAGCCTGCTGTTGATATTTTCTGCTCACTTTCTTGTGCTGAGTCTTTCCCAAAGGCAGCCCTGAAGCTTCAACAAAGTGTTCATTCGTCACACACGTGTCTTTGCATAAATACACAAAATAAGTAGACAAACAGAAACAAACAAACAAAGAAAAAAAACTCTACTCAAATCCGGTGATCGTGACAACAAACCAGTTTTGAGTCTGGCTGGGGAATCTTGTTCATTCAGGATGTTTCTCTTTTTTGTCCTCAAACAACTTCACATTAATCAGCATTAATAAAAATACAATTTATATCCAGTGCTTATAACACATTGTCTCTTTATGAGTCCATGTTGTCAGTTTCTTCCTGTTTAGTTTTTTCTCTCCTCTTTTTGTGTGTTTTTGCTCTATAAGCACAGTCAAGTTTCACTTCCTTGAAGAGTCCAACAGCCAGCCGAGTAAAGCAGTGTGGCGTGGTCGGGTAATTATTTACAATCACAAACAAATCAGTCTAACCACCAGCAAACAGGAGGAAACACCTTTAAAAAATACCAAACAGGTCGACTTGGAGGGGGGGGGGGGGGGG
>SSNR01000015.1:800933-854459 GCA_006937965.1 Callopanchax toddi
GGGGGGGGGGGGGGGGGGGGGGGGGGGGGGACGGGCGATCCACTTGAGTTTGTTTGTAGAAGATCATTTGTAAATTGTGTTGTTACTCAAATAAGAAAAGATGACATGAAAAAAAAAGAAAATACATGAGTGAGGTGATTCAAAAAAATGTGTCAAAAGTTTAGGCGATGAAAATGAGAACTGAATGGTTGTTGGCAATAAGACTATGGGAGATAAGTAAGCTCAACAGAGCCATCTGTACCGGTTAAAGCCAGGGGGGAAATGCAGTGACCAGCACCGGGGATGCTGACCAGTTCAAGCCAGTGACCAGATCCTTCACAAAGCTCTGCACCCTCTCTGAAATGGACAAGTTCAAGGGCAAAGGAGGGGAATAACTGGACTCATGCATTAATAATGCCGTATTTCAGATGATACCCAGTCGTAAGTCATTTTAATAATCCCCCACAGCTTGATGTACTTGTTCCATCTGCTCGCCGGTGCCTGGTGATTGGGCCGCAGTGGAAGCCCTGTTGAGGCCTTACTTCCAGCACTTTGATGGAGAGCACAATGAGGGGCACACACCCCGTTTTTTCATTGTTTCCCCACACTTCCCCGCTGCTTTCTCCTTTTCTGAGCCAGATGGCGCCCCCTGGGTGCTGAGGTTGCCACAGACCGGGGTCAGAGCAGGGCATGGCAGGGAGGAGAGCCACTTAGACCTTCTGCTCCGCCGAGAATCTGAGCCTCAACATCAAGACTGGGAACGCTAAAGGTATTTTCTCCAGCTGCAGACTCTTGCTTTCCTTATACATGTTGTAATATTATTTAGTTTTTTTTTTTCATGCATTTGAAAGATTAAAAAATCTGATTTTATAAAGGTGCCTATTAGAAGAAATTCAATCTTTGAGTCACTTTTGTTAAATGTCAACAAGACGTACAAATTCTCAGTCTTTTCTTTTTGTTGAGGCACATCCTGGCAATCTGTCGCTCCTTCAGTAATCATCTCATTGCATCAACCCGATAACCACGCTCTGTTTTTTAAGACTTCTTAGTGTCAGTTCAAGATTTACAATGTCTAAAAAAAATTACAATTTAAGACCTAAGACTTTAAACATGCTGTCCAAACAGGGCTAAAGTGTTTAACAGAATGTACTGTAGCTTTACGGCTACACATTGTACAACATCAATTTAAGACGGTTAATGCCACCAAAGCTGCCGTCCGTTCCTGTTCCAATCCTGCAGATTGGAGGCCTTTGGTCCCTTAGCGTTCTGGCCTGATTACAATCGCTGATTAAGATTTTTGTGAGTCTGACGGGGCTGCAGAGCTGGAAACGACGTGGCAATGTTTTTGATTGAACAGGAATAAGGAAATAAACGGGGCGTCATTGATGATCACTGCATTCATCTCCCTGGAGTACAGATAGAATCACAAACTTTTGTCCAAAGATGTAACATTATGTAACCTCCTGCAGAGCTCGCTGCCTCCAATTCCTGAGTTTCATTTGTCTGATCTGGTAGGGAGAGGAAAGACTGGATGGGAAAAAAAAGATTGTCTAAGACTTACAAAGTTAGTTAAAAAAAATCAAAGTGAAATGTTTGGCACTGTCACACTAAAATATGCAGCTATAATAATAATAATAATAATAATAATAATAATAATAATAATGTGAGATTACCAATTATAATTATTTCTGTTTGAAATATTTTTGACCATATTTTCTTCCTCATGATTAGAAACATTCACAAGCTGTTGGCTGGCACACTTTACCTGAGTGAGAATAGAATTCCCATCTTTACCAGTTAGATAATGTTGCAAAATCAAAGAACCAATCAAAGAACAAGGTGAAAGTTCGTAACAAATTTTCTGCTTCAAGTTCTGACTTTCTAATACCTAATTGTATTCATGTCCACGATGTCGAAACAAAAACATAAACAATGAGTTGAACAAATATAAATTAACAAAATCAAAATTATTTCAAGACCTAAAGAAATAATTAAGACCAAAAAGCTTTTGAAGCCATGGCTGCATGCTGGCTTCTACATGATTATGTTTCTTTTCTTCCCCCCTAAATTTTTGTGGTAGAGTTTTCTCTTTTTGCTCTCTCTCCCTCCCTCCCTCGAATCAGAACAGCCCTTGGGGCGTCCTCCTGTGTGAGTGTTGTGTCTGCTTTAGCCTCTTCGGGTTAAAAAGCTCTCAGTTGGCGCTGACTGGCTCTTGCGTTTCGTTTTCACTGCTATAGTCTGATTTGGGTTCGTCCTCGAAGTCTTCGTACATGTCCATCTCATCCTCACCGTTGACCGGCTCGCTGTTGTTTGTCATGATGCTGGGCTCTAGCTTCATGTTGTAAGTGCTCTGAATGACGGGGATGGACGGCTCGGGACTCACTGAGGCACTCGAGCACTCCGATGTCATCTGAGGTGAGGGTGTGGTGGTCGCCATGGTGATGGCCCCGGGGTAGGCCATGCTGGCGCTGGTGGTGATGGGAATCTGAGGTGGCTGGCTGGAGAGACGACAAACAAAAATCACAATTAAAGAATGCTAAAATGACCAAACAGGACACACAAACAAACTGCTGTC
Organism: Callopanchax toddi; assembly: GCA_006937965.1. Taxonomy (NCBI): domain Eukaryota; kingdom Metazoa; phylum Chordata; class Actinopteri; order Cyprinodontiformes; family Nothobranchiidae; genus Callopanchax; species Callopanchax toddi. Next base: position 803,488 of record SSNR01000015.1, read on the forward strand.
GATGCAGCTTCTCTTTGGGAATCCCTTCAAGCCAGCAGCTCTGTGAAAATGATTTGGGAGAGGAGAGTTTTTCCTGACAGCTCCTCGTTTTGAGCTGTTCAGAAACACTACCCAGTTTATTGGTGACATAAAACCAATCCGCGGTTAGTGCTGCTCCTGTCTGCTGTTGCACCGTGATTGATACCACAGCCACCGAGGCTTATGAGTGACATGGGAACACCTGGAGAAGAGTTTCTCCTGCTAACCACACACAGTAAATTAAAGCGTTACGCTGCAGACTGCTGCCCTCCAGGCTTCTCTGAGTGTATACTTACAGCTTCTATCCTGCAATAATCTCTGCACTCCATGCTCCATTTGAAGACTGCTATTGTATAAAATTATAAAATCACAGCTATTGAGAAACACTTAATTTTGCAGTGCACGCCTCGTCTTGTGCCTGTGCTTTCACTTTGCGAGAACGAGATCTAGGCAGCCAGAAGGACGCATTGTGTTTTTAAAATCACCGGGATATGTTTTTTTTATTTTGAGTTTGTGAACGTACCCCACGGTGAAGAACTGCCTCATCTCTTGCCTCCGTGAGCGCATCATCTGCTTGTACTCTCCAATGCGTAGTTTTTTGCCATCGATGATGCAAGTCCTCTTAGGTCGTGGCTTGTACTTGTAGTTTGGATACTTCTCTAGATGGAGCTTACTCAGACGAGCCTGCTCCTCGTAGTACGGCTGTTTGTCCTGGTTGGACATGGACTTCCACCGAGAACCTGACATTAAAGAAGATTGATGCTTTAGTGTTTTAACGTGGTTCAACAAAGTGATAGTTAACAGGAAGAGAAGGAGTCATCTATCACCAGTAAGGCACTTAAAACTTTAATTCAGGTTAAATATCACTCCAGTCATTCTCAGCTGCTTTAGGCGAAAGGTGGGCGATAATGTTTTTGCCTGTTCATTTAGCTAAACATCTCATAAACTGACAAATTTAAATGGAACTCAAAAAATAATCAATCCATATATTCTATAAGGGATGGCCGCCACAGCTGACTGACCAACCCAGAATGGCTTTATCTCAGTCAATTTGACTGATACTGAGCTAGAATTCGGTGTGCTAGATAAAAAAAACGACAATAAAATCAAATATCCTCAGCGAGTTTGAGGAAGGGCGGCGTCCCAAAACATCACATAGTTTAACTTTCCAAAGGGAGCTAGGTGTGAGGATCTATACAGTATTATTTTTTGTGGATTTTGGATATGCATCCCTGCTTTTGAACTTTGCACTATTTGCCATACTTTCTAGCTAAATATCTCACTAACAACTGGATGGATTTTAATTTTAGCAAGCGGAGAGCCATTCTCAACCCATACTGCAAGACCTTGCCATATGCTGTGGAATTCAGCAGAACACCATTTACAAATTTTGATCAAAACAGCTATAAGTCTACAATTTTTAGATATACAGCTACTTGGGATTAGGCCTTTAATTCAAACCCTAATTATAGAGTTTTATATCACTGCTTTACAGATAATTTTGTACAGACAATTATTGTCCTTTCAACAACAACCTCATGGTCGGTGTGCTGATGCATATCATCTTACAACAGAGGCATTCCTTACTGCCAAACAGGACGGAACAACAAGCCGGTGCAGTAAATACTGGAGCTCCATGAAGTGCACCACGCTGGCATGCATGACAGCACTTTTAACAGCTCTGATGTATGGACTCCAGTGCTGAGGGGACAAGACCCATTTAGTCTCTGTCATTTTTCATGACAAACACTTATGGTAGTGATGGGCTATAAATCCATCTGTATGCCGAGGTGAACTGATGCACAGCAGCCTACGTAAAATCACACACACACACACTCGCTCCTGCAAATCTTGTCATAGATTTACATATCAGAGAGCAATAAAGTCATCTAAATAAAAGTGAAATACTCAGTAGGTTTGCAAAAGACAGAAACATTCTGGTTAATTCTCTGAAAATCTAAGTAATATATATTTATCTATTTAAGCAGGAAGCTGTGTAATTATTGTTTTTATCAGTATTTGAGTGCATGTGTTTAAAACACACAAAGATATTTCACATGTGTTGAGAGGTTCTTACCCAAAATCTTGCTTATGTTGGAGTTGTGCATGTCGGGGAAGGCCTGGAGGATCTTGCGTCGCTCGTCCTTAGCCCACACCATGAACGCGTTCATCGGCCGTTTAATGTGGGGCTCGTTATTGTTCCGTCCCCTGGACTCCCTGAAGACCCGCGCCTCGGTGGATCCAGCGCCTCCTGTTGGTCAACAATAGTAGGGTTTATCTGAAGAGCTATCGACTTCCTTAGACCCTGGAAAATCCAGAGCAGGAGCAGGAATAGAGAGGCGAGGCAGGGCATTGATTAAATGACGAGCCAGGTTTGAACTCTCCTTCTCCTGCTATCATTGCCTCTTTCATCATCATAATGAATATTGTTTTAAATGAGAGCAGAGAAAGCCAACCACCCTCGAGAGATGGACTTTTCCGTTGAGTAGAAAAGACTGATTTGAGCAGATTAACTGCTGCAAAACTGAACTCGCTGTCAGTTTGCATGGAGCTGTGTTTCCTCAGCTTGTTCTCCTGAATGTAGAAGAGGAAAACCTTTGACTTCAAAGACAGTTTAATGTTTTGTCTTTAAAATGTTCACTTTTTTCAAGCTCACACGTTTCAGTTTGACATCCACACTGCCCACAAAATGTGCCTAAATGAATAATATATAAGAGACTTGAGGCAGTCTTTAAAATTAAAAACTCAAGGCGGAAACTTTGGCAAATCTTAATAAAGTATATTTTAACATGTATGTGCACAAATAAATTATTTCTGCCTTTAAAAAAAATTCCTCCACACTTTTTGAATCTCTCCTCCTCTTAAGCATGCAAACAAACAAATCGGGCTCACAGTAGTGTGGAGAGAGTGTGCCGATTCTGCAAAGTGCCGTTTCTCAATCAGGGCATTCACAATCAGCATAAGAGAGTTTCTCTCAGTATTAAACTGTACATCAAACTGATAATGATTTCTGTTTGCATGCGCATTTGCTTCCTTTTATATGTAAGATGTGAAAGAATTAAATAAAAGCAATATGAATATTTAAACAAACAAAAACATGTTGATAAACAAGGCTTGAAAAATAAGACAAAAAAAGCCTTCCATATGCTACGATACATCTTTAATGATCTCAAATCTGGAAAAGAAAGCTCGGGATGACTCATGCATATTTCATCATCCACATGTGAAGCCTTCTCATTAGACTATTTCACTAGCAGCCTTGGCACGCGTTACCTGGGGTTTGATTTCTATTATTATTTCAGTTGATAAACAAATCAAACTCTTAATGAGTAATAAAGGGCTGTGCAGAGGCATTAATTTCAAATGCTCAAAAACCCCGCACGGCGCTCATCTCTATCTTCTCTTTCTCTTCAAATAATGCCTGTTTTGTGTTTTTAAAATATGCCTGTTTAACTGTAAAGGAGACAAACAGCAACTCCATAAAAAAGTGATGCAAGTGTGTCTAATTTTAGTTGATGCTCACAGATGTGCAGCTGCTGACAAAGGAACATTTTTCCAAATATAATTACAACAAACAGTTTTTCTTGTTAGTTTTTTATGTTCAACAAGAAAAAGTCAAATTTATTTTCTAAACAAATATTTACACTGTAAAACTGCATGTTACTGCTAAAAAAAAAATACAGGTTTTATTTTAAAACAAAGTTTTTAATCTAAAAGAACTGTGTTTGTTTTCAGCTAAAAAAGATATGATAGAGGACAATAGTTTTTATTATGTGCATGTACTTCAATTCTATGGTAACATTTATATATTTTTTTCTTGATGATCAAATTTTTGTCTCACTCTGAGACCTTAAGCTGTAGAAGGTTTTTTGTTAACTGAAAATCCTGTTTTACTGATCACATGTGTTATCAAGGAGCCACATGTCTTAAATCTCTGCTGTAGGTTAGTCACTTGCACTTATAACTGTGCACAGTACTGATCTTGATTAATCACTCATTTTTTCACATTTTACTTCCAAAGACTCAAACTTATGAATCATTCAGCCATAAAAATAGCTCCTAACTCAAAGGATGAGCCAGTGTTGTGTCAACATATGAATTTAAAATATAATTTTAGTCACTTTGTTACTTAGTTAGATTGTTATTATAAAATAAAAATAGAATTAAAGTTTGATGCATAAGTTTGTGTTTTAGCACCAACAAGGTGATTCTTAAAGGGCTTTTAGCTGAAAGTTGATGATCAGCTGAAGGATGATGCATCTTTGCTGGCTTTTTATTTACCGCTTAAAGCATGATTTTGAGATTTTGCTTATCTAGAACATTTTTTAGTCCTGACATTTCTTTTTTTAACCTCCATTTTCCACCTTCCTTTACCTTTAAATCACATATAATACAAAACAAGCTGTCAGTGTCAAAAACAAGGAATGAACTGAAAATGAGTAGAAAAACAGCCACAGTCCAAAGAAAAACTTTAAAAGCTGTTCATCAAGATCACTTTAAAAATATCACAAGATAATGTTCTGTAGAGGAAAAACATATAAAGAAATAGTTAAAAACTTTTGCACAGCGCTGCATAATTAACTGATCTGCTTTAAAGCATGCTTATAAATAAGGGTACTTGCACACCTCCAACATGCACTACATCAGAACATTTAAACGGTCCTCTCAGACTCTGAAAGCACCATGTTTGCTTTAGCCTTCTGGAATGCTCCAGGCCCTAAAGCCGTCATGAATTCAGAAATAATACACTGCCTTTGCTGCCACCAAACCCCACAGTACGTTAATTTCATTTAGCATGCACTCACTGTACAGGATGAATTGATTTCACTTTGTTTGCTTTTGACAACCATGTTTATTGTGCAATGAAATGTGGAGTGGCGGAGGGCTGACAGTATCCATCAATGCAGGGCAATCTGCTGACTGCCAGGGCCAGATGAAGGTATTCATTAGCTCAGGAGCGCAGCGCTCACTCAGACACGACAGCCAGTGTCTGCGCTTCGCGATCGCTTGCTGTAATTTACGACGCCTCTCGTGCCATTACTCTATCACTGACACTGATTCAGCAATTTATATACTGGCGTGCATGCATACGGGCAGAGGTGATCTTCTTATGGGAGGGGGTACACAACAACTGCTTGCCATCACCTACGTGCCACATCCGTAGTTAGCCAGGAAACCAGCCACGTGACTCGCTTCACTGGAGGGGATCCAGATGAGCCATGGGTTCTCTGCTTCACGTAGTTGCTCACACAGAAAAGCGCCTGTCAGATACTACAGAAATCTGTAGAGGTGAACAACTGGAGGAATCCATCAATTTAGGTTCTGCAGAGGCAGAAGTGTTCGTCGTAGATTTATTTTAAAAAACAAAATAATCAAAGCTGACTCACAGATTTTGACCTTTCATGTGTGTTTTTATGGAAATATATCTAATTAGAAACTAAAAATTTAAAGTAGAAAGGGTTGATTCCTCTGATATAAGGCTTCCTGTGTGGATAAATCTACGCTCTCATTCAGCCCTTCAACCTGTGCATTAACACAGGAAATTGCTGTCGACTGCAACATGCAATTTACCGCACCATTGTTTCTGTATTTTCATTAAAAATCGTGACATTTTGCAGATGAGCATTATTTGTTACATTTCTTTTTTCCCGGGAGGGGCGGATCATTTAGGAATCAGTTAGTTAGGTGTGTGATTGTGTAAATAAACACAGATGTTTAGAAGTGACAGGGCCAGCCCCCCTGGGTGGTTACTAGGGAGGAGGCGAAACAGAGAGTGAAATGCTTAATAGAATTTATTGTGATTCATGAGGCCCGCAGCTCAAGTGTGACAGAATGATATGAGAATCCCTCTTTTTAATTTGCCTCTCCTGGAAACGCTGTGGACGAGGAGGATGAGTTACAGTGTGAGAGAATATTGTGCCTATGAGGGAATAAAAGATGAAAAAAGAAAGCAAATAATGACAAAGTAAATAGGTAAAAAAAGAGAGAATGTAGCGAGGCCCCAAAGCCAATCGCACCTGTGAGCTGCAGGCTCAGACTCGATCGCGTACCGAGCCAGAGGGTAGCGCTGCCCCGGTCTTCCCCTCCTCCTTACTCATCTTTGTTCTGTCGTCATACTCATTCTGTCACCCAGGAATCTGCTCAAGAGGATGAGCCTCGGTGAGCATGCAACAATTACACAAATCTGCCAAGCCCTCCCTGTTGGGATCAAATCTAACACCTCCGACTGAAGGCATTTACTGCTGACAATAGAGCCTCTCCCTCAGAGCAGGATCAGGCGAGATTAATGGGAACAGGCGGGCAGAACACAGCGGCTCTGTTCTAACCTGGCTAATTAAACTGGTATGAATAAACACCAGCATAACATCTCATTTACAAAAAGGATTATTTGAGTTCTAGACCCTATAGGTGTTTTTGTAACAGTACATGCTTGTTGCGTCTTGAAGGTGGCTGATATTTTAACTTTTGTTTGCTTAAAAAAGAAAAAATAATCTTCCAGAACTTTTCAGATTCATGCATATTTGGTTCCCCTGGAGGTAAACTCAAGACAAAACTTTCTCGTTGATTAGATTAATTCTGTTATTGTTGTGATTTTAGAATAATTTAATCAATTCTCTCTTTTTAGCAAAAACACCTCTTCAATAGAAGCCGCAGTTTGTTTCCCATGACCTCAAAGTGACAAAAAAGATAACTCAAACCTTTCAAACAGCTCTTAATGTGGAGGAACCTATTATCAGTTATCTGTCACAACACTGCAGCGCCTCTGTTCTTCTCATCCTATTCCATGAGGACTTTGTTAAAGGCAGTTCTTGACAGAAACCCCTTTTTCTTCATTGATTTTCTCTCATTTAACATCTATACTAATTCTGTTTCCTGCCTCCACACATCTCTCAATAGCCTCTTTCCTCTCTAAACCCTCTATGACGGGGTTTAGCTCAGACAAGCTTTGCTCCAAGCTGAATAAAGGATCCGGTTGGCCCTGAAGTTTGTGATATTTTGTTATTATTATATTTTAAAAGCTAATGACTTGGCAGATTATTCATGTGTGTTGCTCATTTATTTGTAAAGTGATTCAAATTCCAGCCATTCATCTTTATTTTATCCATCTACGAGTTGCTCGGACTCCGGTTGCCACAATCTCTGCAAATATTAGCTCAAGCGCCCAAAAGCCTCCAGTGAAGAGCTGCGATAACCGACGCTGGCTCTACACTACGCCCGCTCAGTGTGGCTGCTCTGTTCTGAAGGGAAAGCTGTTACACACCAAGGGGCTTTCACACCCTGGGTACGGTTTGGGAGGTACAGAGGTACACCCAGTAATTTTCCTTTTCATGGAAACACTAAAAATGTGTTCTGATCTTCTCGGGGAGGAAAAAAAAGTGTCAGAATATAGATGTTTCCTAAGTAATTTCCATACTTTTCACGCTAAACTGATTCCCATAAAATAATTGCATTACTTATTTTAGATGTCTGGGAAAAAGAAACTGAGCCAGGTTTTGGTTGAAAAGTCATAAATTTTAGTAGAAATATTTGCATCAGACAATTTTTTCACTGCTTTTATAAAATAAACGCTCCTACAAGAAAGATAATGTGAAATGTTAAATGTATTGATCAATTTTTAAACCCTGATGTATCCTTGATCTTTAAAAATCAAGTTTTCTGCATTTATGATGTCAAAATCAGCACTAATATGCTTAAAGTATCCTGCATTGTTGATGATGGTCACATGGTTTAAGAAATGCAAACTGTGTTTTGAGTTATGTTTGTTGCTCTGAGTCTTTAACCCCCCCCCCCCCCCCCCCCCCCCCCCCCCCCCCCCTCCCCCCTGGGAAGAGGACCTATCCCCTCTTCTAACCTCTGTCTGCTCCTAATCCATCGCCCACTGGGAACACTGATGTGAGGCGTCTGGCGCTAGCCTTTCCCTTGGCCCCGAGCAGGACTTAAAAGGACACAAATGCTCTGGTGCGCACTCTGTTTCTGTCCTGACTCCACGGTAGCCACAGAAGGAGGGTTCCCACTGGGGAGAGCGAGCGATGAAAACACATCTGTCCGAGGAGTCAGACGGGTGGGATGAGATCTTCTGCTGTGGCTCACATGGGAAACATGTAGATGAATCCACTAAATTCACCTCTAATTCTCATCTTCAGGATTGGGTGTGATGTGAAACTAGACATGGTGTTAAAAAAAAAAAGCTTTGGAGTTGGTAAGCACATGTTTTTATGGTTTGTTTTCATTTAAATATAAGATTTTCTTTCCTTTTTTTAATCAAGAGGCAGTGTAAACCTTAACACTGTAACACTTTCCCCCTCAAAACATAGAGAAATTTATCAAAGATCCAAAAAAAAAAAAACCCAGATGGGTGGCATTGTCCTGTGAAATGTCAATTTCTTTGACTGTTTGAGGCACCAAACATGAGTCAGAAGCTTTTTAGTCTCTGCTCTGGTTCTGAAATCCCATGGAAACTGCCACAAATATTTTTCTCGAACAAACACTGGTGCACTAAAGAACTCCTTGCTCTTGTGCTGGAGCCAGCACCACAAAAGCAGATGACGCTTTGTCACACTGGTGTAATCAGAATTTATGCCGCTGAGTCTGGGACCTCAAACAGGCAACAACAGCAACAGGAGCTGTGCCTGGAAAACAGCCAGCTTTGTCCTTGTGCACCCTTGTCCTCCGCTCACCTACCTGTGAAAACCTGGTTCATATCATACGACATTCATGCCAACCTCCACATTTCTCTTTACACACACACTTATGTTGTCAAGTGTTTTATCAACCATCAAAACTCTCTTTATATTCAAAGTAACTGCAGTGATTATGAAGACATGACCAAACAATGTAAGTTCTTACCATCTAGATCCTCAGGCCTAGTCAGGTCGATAACTCTGTGGCCAATTTTCCCTTCCTCTCCCAGTTTGCCGAGCTGGTGTCCGATGTTGTCAAAATGCATCCTCTCCTAAAAAGAAAATACAAGCCGGTCAGGTAAACTAACAAGCACATTCTCGCATTTTCACAATAATAGAAAATCATAAAAATAACTGATAGAAAGCTAAAGATTTGAGGAGGGAGGGGGGGAAAAAGCTTCTTTGGTAAATCCAGGTTGTTTTGAAGAGCGGCTCTTTTGACAGGAGCCAAAGAGCAGCTCTTCATTCATTCACTCATTCATTCAGCAGCAGATGACAGGGAGGCAGAGAGAGACAGTGAGGGCCACACGGGTGCCGTAAATAGATTTACAGAAGGATACTTTGTGATCCCAGAGCACACAATGAGGCCGTGGCCCTCTTTGCAGCGCTCAGATTTTTTCCTCTGTAGTCTTCTTCTCCTTCAACCTCCTTTCCAGTCTGCAGCACCCAGAGCTCAGCGCCCATCATTTATTCAGCGTTCATGTTTTTTGACGAACACACCGTGTTTTTACCGTTCGTCGTGTCGCTTTGTGCTCAGATTAAACTTGGCATCATGTTGTACTCAGACACAATGAAACCCTGTCATTCAGCACTCTGTGACAATATTAAATGTCATGTCCATGTGCATTTACAGAATAAAATAACAGCTTTCAGGAGAAGGGGGGGGATCTGAATAGTTGCTGCACATTACACTTAATGTATTATGCAAAGGGAGAGAGTGCCGACTGCTTCTGGTTCCATTGTTGAATGACCTACTTCCTCAGTGAATACACAGAGCATTAGCAAAGGGCTGTCCTCCTCTCTAAAGACTCAACTAGGAGATGGACACTTTGACTCTGCATGATACAAATAATCGTATACCCTCCTCCTCCCAGAAGGTTTTGCTCAGATGACACTAAAAGCAGGCATGTCGCCACCATCCAGAAAAAGCATTTGTTTTTCTCCCTGGGTGTTCAATCTCAGCTGAAGTCACACTGTTTGCCCCGACCTCTCATTCTCTTCTTCAGAATCAAAACTATCAAACACTCAGGTATAGTATGATACTGTTTATTGCCCCCAAAGCAGATGTTCCACTAATTAGAGATGATTAAAAAAAACTGACTACCCTTCCAAAAAAGTGTTTTGTGGCTCTATTCATTAGGATTGTGCATCTCTGATTTGTAACTGATTTGTTAGAGATACATAAAGCTAAAAGTCATACATTCAGCCCTTTATCGTGATATAAAGTGATTTAATAAGAGTTTGATTCAACATACCAACATTCAGTGCAAAAATATGACAAAGCAAGAAGAATAAAAATGTTTAAAACAAAAAACACACAAAAATGAGCCCTAGTGCTAAATTTGAAAAACCTGCCAAGCAACAAATGTGCTCAACTTTCTGTAAGTCAGCAGTACATAGCAAAAATTATTGGGTTTTTAAACACTAACACATAAGAAAACTGTTTTCTGTCTGGAATAATAATTGATGCTCATGATCAGAATGAAGAAGACTTTCAGTGTTTAGTGCTGCTGCAGTTGTACTTATCAACAGTAGGAGTCACTAATGAAGAAACAATTCCATTACATCAGGAATGGCAGCAGAAGAAGAGTACAGTGTAAAAAGTGTCTAAGGCCCTATTCCAATACTCGCACTTCCGCCCTTGTGCCCCTGAATTGCGTGTTCCCGTGGAGGTGAGTGAGAGCGTAGGGTGTCCTGACTGAAGGATCAGGGCCTTGTCCCCGCCCTCTTTTCCACCCTCACTACGCATTCCACCAAAGTCCGCATCAGTGTGGACTTTAGTGAAGTGTATTAACTACACTTCCAAGTGCACTTCGTAGAGTACCGTAGACTGCAGTGTGGATAGTGGGACCGGGCTTCAGACTGATTGGGCCACTGTCCTGAATGTTTTATATGTTTTTCTGCTCCAAAGCATCAAATTTAAATGTTTGAATTTCTCTCTCACTATACCATTAAGTTATGTAAAAGCCCATTAATGACCTAATTATTAAACCAGGTGTGTTGAAGCAAATGTCTAAAGCATGCAGTATAGTGGCCCTCTGCTGACCTCTAGTCTAAAGAATTTATTCTTTTCATAAAAATCTTTTTTCCACCTTTTCTCCTGTAATTTAAAGTAAATGCCCAAGGGGAAAAAACTTCCAGCAGACATTTAATCAAATTGCTAAACTTGTCAAACTTTATCAGTACAAAGACATATTATAATGACACATCTATATTTAGTCCCAAAACTGTATCAGGACATGGCAACTTGACCAGTTCAATCGCATCATGTGCATCTGTGAGCCAGTATGAATCAGTTAATCACCAAGTCGCTAATATTCATATTTTTTATGGTGAATAGAGTCACATTGACAAGAATAGCCAGCAAAAATATGTCTGTTTAGAATAAAAATACATCTGAGGTATTTTCATTCTTTTGTGTAAGCTTTTAAGAAGTATGACAAGTTGAAGAATAAAGATAGTTCAAGTGCATTTGAGGCCTTTCACATCATTTTGAATTTCTTCTTTTGCTTTTATTTATTCAATAACTCTTCCTTAAAAGAAAGGAATGTGCAAAAGACAGAAAAAAAGCTCTGCAATTTGCCATCATACTTGAAGGAGCAGTCATTATTTATGACCAGCTGAGTGATTCTGATATACAATTAACCACTACCTGCTTATGGCCTGTGATTAGAGGCTGTCTGTCTGATGGCCCCCTTTGCTTACTTAAGTGTTTTCTAATTATGACATATGCGGTGGTCCCCGCTGGGCAAGAGGACACTTTGTAAAGAGAAGATGGAGTAAGGCGCCTTTCACGGTGTCACGTTCTCTGTAAAGCAACACACGCACGTTCGCGTATGCGTCCCCATATCCATCAGCCTTCCACATTATTGCTCTTAATGAAAAGAAGCTAGCAGCCTGATGACAAAGTGACTAAAGTGTGATTAGCTGGATGGTGCTGCTTCGGATGATTCTCTGACAGTCCGGTAGGGAAGACGCAGTGTTCATCGGCGCTGTGTGTCTGTAATAAAGTAGTCATCCCATCCTTCTTCTGTGCTTCGTTGGCCCCTCTTGATCAATCAAGTCCTTTTATAAACTCATGATCATTAAGCATCATGTTGGGCTGGGGAGGAGAGAGAACAGGGGGCATCCATCAATGATTTTCATTAATAACTACAGCGGTGTTGAACTTCTTCCTCTGCTGCACTAAGTCATATGATCAGTGGAGATCAGACTGTTTGGAACAACACTGAATGAAACTCTTGTTCAAGGTATCTTAGGACATATTTTTATTTTATCTCACATAAAAATATATATTTCTATTATATAAACGTCAGTATATTGCATGTTACAATAAAAAAAATGTCTAATTGCGTAAAGTATTGCAATGCTAATTAATATGAGACTGTTTGTCCAATATGGAGCTGCAAATTTTCATAAAATTTTATATACTGAGCCTAATATACTTATTGGTTATAAGTTTGGTAATTTATCTCAGTGAGGTAGAAATATAGTCGAAATTAGAGCCATAAGTTATCTCCACAGCACTGAGGGGGTTTGTTTTAGGGCTGGAAAATATTCAGCGAACGAATGCTTCTTTACTGCCCACGCATCAAGTGCTGTGATAAATTAATGGCAGTTTTATTATTTTATAGTGTCATTAAATTTTTACTGATCACTCTGACACAGAGGAGTAGGAAAAGGACATGCGGTATCTGGGGAAGCTGGATGTTCTGCCTCCCAGAGAAACGGAGAGACCAAAAAAAAGCCAACCCATCAGTATATGGCTGATAAAAAAAGAGGTATTTATTATGCACGGTTCATTGGAGTGGTACTAGAGTGAGGCTTGATGGAAATTATTGCAGCTAAGTGATGAAAAAGTAAACATAAAACAAAGATTACTTAACCAAAGAAGACATAAGAACAAGACAAAGATAAAAGACAAAGAGGAAACAAAAGAAGCAACGGTACACATTATTCTCCTCCTACTCAACCACAAGTGCTGGCCAACTATCAGTCTCTCTCCTGAATGACTTCAGCATGCAGCTCTCCCTGCCACAAGTAAAATTACAGCAGTGTGCTCGGAGCTGTAGTGGAGGACTGCCACCCACAATAATCTCAACTGCCTTTCCTGTGCGGTCTTTTGTCTTTAAAGTCTAGAAACAGATGTAGTACTTGTTCACTTGCACATGACTTCAGTTGTGAAGTCATGAGCCAAGCCAGTGAAGCTGTGAGTCATGGAGGAAGAAAGACAAGTAGGAAGAGGATAGATAGCAGAATCTGTGGAGCTTCTTGTGCGAGGGAACCCAAAAGGGCCCTTGTCAGTGCTGTAAAGAAAGCTTTAATCTGGCTCGCCACAGAACATGTGCTCGAGGCCTTCTGCTCTGCCCACAGGGTGTATTCTGGGAGGAGGCGGGTGGCGGACCGCCCTGTGCATTGTGCCTGCTTCTGCTGTGTATTTCAGCAACACGCTGCCAATCCCGAGACGTAGTTTTTGTCTCTCTGGTTTGCAAATAACCCGAGGCTATGGGATCGCAAATAAGCCTGAGACGGATCAAAAACAGCTGAAAACTGCTGAGGAGTAAGGTAGATGTTCCGAGAAATCAGTTCATTTAGTTTGATCAAACTTGTCTCAATATGTGCATTTTCTCACTTAAAATAATAAAAAAATGATGCAACACTTGGAAAAACTTTTGACCAAGCATATATGAGGAAAAAAAGTGTAGAAACAGGCTCGTGTATTTCATGTGTTCTTACATGTTTATATTTTTGAAGACTTTTTAAAAATGCCAGTTTTAAACATATCTGTGTTTCAGTAAAATTAATCTAAGGGTTCAAAGTTATCCGAATCTACTTCTAAAAGTGAATAAGTGAATCTTACAATGGAAGGAGGTTTGAAACTTGCATAAACTTTAATCAACATAATAATAAAAAAAACTTCTTACAGCATTTTAAAATGAACATCAAAAAAGTTTATCATGATTGTACTTTATCTTTTGTATGTGTATAAGTGAAATAAAATTAGGAATCAAACCCTAATACTAAAATCTGACAGTAGTTAAGCTAAGATCTCTTTTTTCCTTCACAGTGGAAAGAATACTCCTGAATATGTTTAAGATTTCATAATTGATGCCTAAAACAGCTGCAAGACCCTAAATAGCCAATTACATTTGATAATGTGCAGAACGTGCTCTTGTTATATCACACACCTGGCATGTGGTAAGTTGAAGGCACTGGTTCAGACCACAATGCAGTGCTTTGTGTATCAAGTGTCAGTCACCACTGTGGTCTGCAGCTCTTGAGTGAAGACCGAGGGTCACAGACTAAACTTCTAAACAATCCGTCCCAGTCCGGACTGAAACAAAGACTGCACTTAGCCATGCTTCTCACAGCTCTGTGCCTCATCTGTTTTGTATTTTTATTGTAACCATTTATTGTAACCAGTTGCAATGTTATTTATAGGTCCACAGCTTTCCAGTAGTTTAGAGACATTTAAATGTTAAGTACATCCAGCCCTGTGGTAAACCCACAGATCTTTTCATGGAGGATATGGCTCTCAGTTTTTTCCCCTCCATAGCTGTCCATTTGCAAAGGCTAATGCAGGCAGCAACAGAATTAACAGTAGCAGTCACCAAAGACTGTCTGGCATCTGTTCTAACATCTCACGGAGCTGAGACAGAAAACTATTCTCGTCCCGGCATCAACTCATTTGATTAAAGAGGGCATGTGTCCATGCACACACACACACACATACAAACAAATATATTGTATACACACTTACACATATGTAGAGGGTTTGATTAGGTGGGGTACAATCTGAACAGTTTAGAGAAAATACAAGTTTGTAATGTGAGAACTTTGAATTATATGTTACTTTTGGAAAAAAATGAAAAACGCAAAAAGTTGGACCCAATAATATAAATCTACTGTGACTTCTTTAAGTCATCCTGTGAACATTTTGATCATTTTATACATTTAATGATTATATCTTCCACATTGTTTGGTTCACTTGCACTATTTGACTATTCCCATTTAATTACATTTTCATTTATAACAGATTGTATTTTTTTTAAATTGAAAACATGGGCCAAACATCTTTGAAAACTCCTGACTTAAACCACATTTAAACCTTTTTTTTTTTTTTACAAACTGTTTCTTAGAGTGCAATTTTATGGTTTTCCAGTTCTTGATGATCCAGAACAATTCACTGGGTTTCTCAGGGAATAAAAGTGGACTAAAGTCTTTATCCTTATCAATCCCTTTGGGTTACAAACAGCAGGGCATTTGAAACTGCAGCTCAACTAAAATCACTTTCACGTATGAAACTTCAAGTCTTGCTGGACCTTGGAGTGATTATGTTCCAAATACAACAACGTTGTAGACTACAAATGGTCTATTGTAGCATTTTTTTTGCTCCCTCTGTTCCTTTGTTATGTTTGCGTTGGTGGTTAGCGCAACATCACCAGGTTTGGCCACTTAGTTCTGGTAGCATTTCTAACAACTGTAGCAAGCATATAAAAAAAGTCCATACTACTAGCAAATTAGCCCACAAAAATACAGTTTTGATGTCTTCGCGGCAACTAGAAAGCTCAACCTGGGATAGGAGACTGCAGACATGCAAAGTCACGCATGCAGACACACTTCATCCATAGCCTTATATTGTGTGTTTTTTTAGTTCTTTTGGCAAACATTAACAATTGGACAAAGCATTAATGTAAGCAATCTTCACAATAGCACTTGCTGGCTTCAGCCTGTGCCTTGGAGCTGAGCATAATCTAATTTGGATGGGCAAACCCTTGTATGCCAAGGATTTACACTGCAGCCAAAATGCCTTGGTTTGCAATTTCCAAGACACCAGTCGAAAAGGAGCAGAAAATTGCTTCCAGGGCTGCAAAGCAGACAAGATTATAGTCAAAGTCTTTGTGAGGGCTTTGCCTGAATAGAGCCCTGGCATCACACACACACACACACACTTGCATGTGGATATATACAGGCATGCACACACACACATACACACACGGGATGAACAGAATAACCACTACAACCAATAGGTTAGAAGTCTGGATTTTGTAGAGCACAAGTGTAATCTCCACTTGAATATTTACAGGCTGAGCTTTGGGATACAAGAAATGGACAATTGTAGTCATCAATACTGAGGAAGGGTGGTGTTGTGGGCCAGAAAGGGCAGTTCAATAGGTTAATGCACTGACCTTTCCCCTTTTGATTCCAGTTAGGGACTTGTCAGCAGAAGAATATGCAAGATTAAAGACATGAGCTGCGCTGCATTTTATCTAAACAAAGGTAGAAAAGAAAAAACTTTTTACCTAACAAATCCTCCACATTAATTAAATCAGAATACGTAGAAGGGCAATGTTTCATATTTTTCTCTGTCTTTATTTATTTTCCTGACCTGTCACATCACAGGATGCAGTCAGAGATTTATTGATGTGCTTGTACATAACAACAGCAGTCTGGAGCTTTAAAATATTAGATAAAGGTTGTTTAGTTCTTTTACAGATGCAGTAATAGCTGCGTCTGAGAATTGGATTAGGTTTTTACTGTCGAAGTGAATCCTCTCAGGGATTCAACTGCATTTTAAAAGGAAGTTTAATCATTCAAATATTTGAAAGCTCCATTTAAAAATGTGTTATTTACTGTATGAGGACTATTAAGAAATCAAAAAAGTATATTTTCATTTATTAATTCAAAATAGTTTAATCAAACTTGCCACCTGTAGTACTTAGAATTTCCACCAAAGGGGAAAAGACATGTATAGGATTTAAATGCAGCAAGTTTCTGAGGAATGTACTAATCGTATGAAAGAGGTAGAGGTGTGTAATGTGTTTTTAAGTGAAAAAATGTACAAAGAAAAATCTTTTCTGCTTAGAATTAAGCTGCTGTTGCTTGACTTTTTGTCAAGTTATGTCATTAAGTTATACTGTTTAGCATCATGTAGCACAATTGGAACTTTGCAGTATAAATTCTCTAGAATTGTGATCAGTAATGGAAAAGCATCGTTTTTTTCTGCTGAGCCAGTGAAAATATATTACAGAAAGTTCTCCATCACTGGCCCACTACTAGATATTCTGATACACAGTAAAAATCCAAAGTGATAATGGTTGTTAGACTGATGCTTCATATTTATTCTGTGACCCTGAAACCAGCATGTCCAGTTATAGCTCCTGTCCATAATAGAGGGAAACAATTCAAACAGTTACAAATGGCCTCGAATGTTCTCTTTGTGGCCTGTTGATGCATTCTGTGTAAAAGCTTCCACTGGTTGAGGAGCAGATGGTAAATAATGGAACAAAGTAATTGCCCTTTGCAGACAATAATACCTTTAGATAAATATTTCAAAAAGGCAAATTGTAGAAGGGTTGTAAAAGGTTTTATTGTACTGATGGAATATCGTAAAAACGGACAAATAAAGAAGAACAAGCAAGAAAATCCGCTCCCGTAACGCATCAATATTTTAGATGTCCTCAGGTTAAAGGCTTGTATACTGCTGAACAAAGTCTCATCTACCCCATGTTCTCCTATAGGTCAGTAGCCAGGAAAGGAGGGAAAGAGAGCCAGAGTCATGGTGATAAAGGCTGGGGAGGAACGCATTGTACTCTTCAAATACACTTTGTATGAAAAGATGAATTGATTCATCTGTAAGCAGCACTTAGACCCACTCCTCTGCCTGGTCATTACACTGGGATAAATCAATATTTAATATCCCCCCTCTAACAGCCACACTGAATGATCTTAACCTCTCCTTAATCCCATTTATGTTACCTTCCAGAATCTTCTTCATGTAAGCTCTCACTATGATAAACTTCCAAACAAGAGACTGGGAGGGGAGCTATTAAAGACCACACCATATTTATGTCAGGTGAGGCGCTTTCTTAAAATATTAATATTCGGAAACTGACTAAAGTGAAAGCTTTTATCTGAGGCATTCAAGCCTTTCTAGTCAGCGGGCTTGTTGTATCAGCAAAAGACGCTTTTGCCTCTTTCATTTTACAGCTGAATTACAACTTAGTCCCTTTTTTTTAACAGCCCAAACGCTGAAGGTGATGAGGCAATTCTTTTAGCTGATTTAATAAAGCCTCCTTCATAATATCATCGTCCTCATAGGAGCACCGTCACTGAAACTATGTGACAATACCTCAGTCTGAAAGTCAATCACTAACAGGAAATAGAAAGACATTCTTCCATGTTTGAATAAAAAATAAACACTTTACAAATTACAAAAATGCCCCTTTTATGATCATGGAGGACCCTCCCATCCTTCTCCCCACACAAAAGCCCACAAACAGATTTTCTTTCCTCAAGTGGCAACAAATAGTAGAATCCAGGTGTGGAGTGACTGACTCCGTTAAGCAGAAGATCCTTTTAGAAAAGAAGAGGGGGAAAAAAAGAAAGAAACGACAGGCATTTTTCTTCTCTGAGATGACTGCTTTAACAATGGTTCAACATCGGCTGAGTCCAAAACCCTAAGAAAACAAACCGAAGCTCACAAAAGAGTAAGCTGGGAGTGAAAAATAAAAAAGAAAGGGCGTTAAGCTCTACTTACTGAGAACAATGATGGCGGAGGTGTGCTGCTTGTGGAAAATGGCATTGTTTAGTTATTGCTTTCATGTCAGGGCAGATTTGACTGCTCGGTTGACCAGACACACCTTAGCTGTGAGGAAGGGAGACAGCTGTACCAACTCCTGTGACTCAGAATTTGAAGGGAAAAAAAGGCTAATACTAAAAGATTAAGTGCTGTGTTTTATTTACCTTGGAGGTCAGATGTGAGGATCGCAGTGCTCAGTGACTATAGGCTGATTATTACTAGAATTTCTAAATGATTCAATGTATTATTATGAGTTTTAACCATTCAGTGAAGCAATATCCTCATTATTAAAGGTCGAGCAAAGAATTTAATGGGATTTCGAACTCACAAAAGTGCTAATAAATAGTTTGTCCCTGCAGCCATCACTACTTTATATATGAGAGGCAGCCATCATGGATTTTGAGGTCAAGGCTGGAAAGAAACCTCCAACTTCCAACCTTCATAGTCAGAGTTTTGGTTTCAAATAATGTTATTGGTGACTTTACAACTTGTACAAAAAGACTACACCATTTATGCTCTGTGATAGACTCTGGGTCAGGGGAGAGTTTAAGCATCTCAGGGTCTCATTCACAGGATGAAGCAGGAGATAAACAGGCAGAATGGGGCAGCATCTGCAGTGATGCAGACACTAAACTAGTTTGTTGTGTTAAAGATGGAGATAAGCCTGGAGGTAAAGGTTGTGATTTACCAGTGGATCTACATTCCAGCCTTCACCTATAGTTCTGATCTTTGGATCCCAAATGCAGTCGGTCAAAATGAGTTTCCTCTGCAGGGTGGCCAGGCCCAGCCTTAGAGAAAGAGTGAGGAGTTTAGACATCTAGGAAGGAGAACTGCTGCTCCTCCATGTTGAGAGGAGCCAGCTGAGGGGGTTCTTGCATGTGGTTAAGATGCCCACTGGAAACCTCCCAGAGGAAGGCTTTCAAGCACGTTCTTCCTGGAGGAGACTGCGAGGGCTGTTGCCCCCATGACCCAGACCTCGATAAAAGGAAACGCAATGAGACAACACAAGACTGTAACCAAACAAAGCCTCCCATTAATTCCCTTAAACATGAAGGAAATTTATTTTAACAAACGCCAGTCAAAACTTAAACAATCTTAAACAAAAACCTGTTCTAAAACTGAGTTTTGGTCAAGGTTGTTTGGTAAAATTTCATGACACGTGTTTCCTGAAGAAAAAAATGACTTAAAGGACCTTAATACAAAAGTCTTTTTGGGGGGGACTGTGAAGGGAAAGATGCTTCATCTCTGTCCTCTCTCTGGACTGCACCAAATTATTTGCTTCACTTTAGTGAGAGCATAGTTGATTGCCACCTGCAACGACAGTAATCTCTTCCAAACACCAAATTAGGAAGAAATCAAAATAGATATTCATAGACTTTTTTACATATACATTGACCTAGTTGAGGGTGTTGGTTGAAAGTGTCAGGTGCTGAAATATTAATGAGCATCGCTCCCAGTTTCTGCCTGCTCCTCACAGCCAACTGGCAACATGGCATCAAGCTGAAGAGAAGAGGACAGCTTTTTTCTTTCCTTGATTGACTCATCGATTGAAGATATTTTTAAAGGGAATCCCTGGGAGTGTGTGCTCCCGGTACAAAGCAGCCCCATCCCGTGTCAGGGGATGGAGAGGGCTGCGAGTCGGCTTTAATTGGGCAAAGACTTCAGAGTTTTCTTAACCCACACCGGGCATTGCCATGGCCTGTCACGGCCCTCACACCAGCATAAACAACGCAGAAGCCTCTGAGCACACGCACACACATATTCATGCTAATTTGAGTAAACACACATGTGCATGCTGAACCACGCCAGCTCTTATCAATATGACCACCCTGGATGCTGATTAAAGAATTTTATTAGTCTTAAAAACATATCGCTGCATTAAAATGTTCTACTTTCTTGAATAGTTTCTTCTTTCAGCTCCCCAACCTTCCAGAAATCTGAACACTTTCGTGCTTATTTCTTGCTTTGTGGAAAAATCTAAGAACGAAAAAGACCTGAATCAGGGATAAAGCAGGCAGACTGAATGATCCTGACCTTGTCAGCTCTGCAGTTGTTGAGGCCCACTGAACTAAGGGCAGACAGCTTTGCATCCATGCCCTGATGATGAAGCTGCTCCCTCTGGATCTGCTCCCTCATTTTCCGAGCCTCTTGGATGGCCTTCATCACTGTGTCCTGATCCCCGAACAGTGCCGTGGAGTTTAGACTGGATAAAATGTCTATGCAAGGAAATGCCTAAATTAGTCATATTAAAACTCAAGCCACAAAAAAAAGAAATCATACACTTGTCATTGCGAGTATTTTTGGAGAAACTTTGAGATCTTACCAAGAGACGAGCCCCGGCCAAGGCCTCCTCCAAGTGGACTGGGGATACCGCCTTTACTGAGGAGACTGTTAGGACTGCTTTTACTGCCGAGGAACAGGTTTGATGTTGGGGATGTTGGAGATTTGACCATTTCTGTTGTTTTTGGCCGAGCTGACAGGTTGAGGGGCTGTGTTCCTTCCTCCTATGGCAGAAAACAGAAGAGACAGATGTGAAAGCAAAGCTCTGGATTCCCATGCAACACCACTCGCTTCTGTTTTTGATTAATTATAAGATCCTGACCAACAACTCCTTCCTGATTCTTCCTCTTTTTGTCCGTCTCCCCCGTCTGCTCTCCTTTCTGCTCCTCTCCTCTGCGATCTTCCTCACAGTCGTCCAGCACCTTTGTTCGCACTAATTAAAGCAGATTCTGTCTCTCTGTACATCTTCATCTGTTCTGCCTCTCCTCCTCCCTGCTCTCTGTGTCTGCACTCCGGTTTGAAGAATAAATAATGACCAGATAACAGCAGTGGCAATGATCAAAGACAGCTGTTCCATTCATCAGATGTCGACTTACATTATCTACTTCATTAGCTTGTTTTCTAATTTCATTCCTCATTTGTGCATACTTGGTTTTTATCTTGTGCTTTGATATGCCTATTCTTGAAAAACTATAAAGTGCAGTCAGGTTTTTTGAAATAAGGTCAAAAGAGGATGCATTTGTTTTGTGCTGCTTGATGAGCTGGTTATTTTCTATGTTTCTCTTTTTTAACCTGTTATTAGATCAGTTTGGTTTCTCCAAGGGCCTCGACTTTTATTTTTGTGATATATATTTTTGAATATATATATACAGTATATCCAAGCTGTTCTATAAGCACATGAACTGTAGATTTGCATGATAAATGCTGATTTTAAACACATACAAAGATTCACCTCCCAGAAGAGTAAAGTCAAATAAATCTGTCCTGCTGTGCACAGCAGATTAAAGCCCATGTTGACTTTATTTATTTATTTTTTTGGGGGAGCCCAAGTGTCTCCTTGTCCAAACATATGGCTGAAGCATGTAGTGGCCCGAGGCCTTGTTCTCACTGTGCCAATAACAGTTTGTTATGCGGTGAAGCTGAAAACAGACAAACAAACTGAAGGCAATCTGATTCCACTGGAGTGTGGACAGAGGCGGGAGGATGCCAATGCATGTTTGCCAACTATTTATTATGTATTATGTATTTATTTATTTATAAAAAAACACATTAAATTTGGGTTTCAATAAACATAGTTTCATGTGGATTGAAGTTGATCAAAATTAAACAGATGATCGTGCTCATATAATGAAATTATTGCTGAATAAGTGTGATGGGAAGTCCAGGAGGAATGTGCATGTGTGTGTGTGTGTGTGTGTGTGTGTGTGTGTTTTCATATGAGCGTGTGTGTTTGGGAGCAAATGAGTGAAGAGAAGCTGAAGTGGTTTCCCACCATGATTTATGGTGTTTCTCTCCATTGTGATATTATTAAACTAAACTACTTCAAATGGACATATGTTTCTGATTTTGGCCTAAGTGAGTGAGAATGATGAATGCGTCCGTTTCTTTGTGTGAAGGCTGAGTGGAGTCATGCCATACAGCAGCAGAAAACACATCCTGGTTTGGTTTGTTTACAGGCTGGAAGAAAAAAAGGTTTGTCGATTCTACTTTATGTTTCATTTTTGTCAACAGCTGTATGGTGCTGTCGTAATGGGTTTTTTTTCTTTCCCTTTTTAGTAATATAAAAAGAAAAAAGCGTTTTCATTGTGGAAAAGAACATGCCACAGCTATAGCAACCATGCCCACAGAGTTCTGGTAAAAAGAGAGGAGGCCTTGTTAAAGCTCCAGAGATTGATGGCCTGTTAGAGGCAGGGCTCACCGCCGGCTGGTCGTAACACTAAAGTAGTGAACTCTGTAATGCTATTTTATTCAGACAACACTGTCTAGGCTAAGCTGGGTCAAGTACCACTCAGGTTTTAGGCTGTAGGGGAGCTGGTTTAAGGAACTGAGGGTTGTACCTTGACTTGAGTGATGGGGCTTGAGGAACTCTTGTCATTCTTCAGAGAAGAAGGAGAAATGGGTCCACTAGAGTTGAGGGGCTGGGGTAGAGGAGGCATCTTGGCTCCCGGAGACACCTGCATGCTGGCGAGCTGGGCGGCATACAGTTGCTGTTCAGGGGGAAGAAACCATCAAGGCGTTAACGTCCAAATCCAGCATTCATTCAAAGTTTTATATTCTGTCTTTTCCTCTCCCTAGAACTCTCTCTGCGTCTGTGTCTGCCTTCATCCCCCTCCTCTCTTATTTTCTACGTCTTTCCTCTCTTTCCATGAGGCTGGCAGTGAGCCCCCATCAAAGGTCTTAACTGTATTTCAAAGGCTCAACCCAGAGAGAGACAGCAGTCTTAAAAACCATACAGAGATGGCTTTCATTCAAAATTACTTGGAGCCCCTATTTTCCACTCATCACAGAGAAAAGTTTGCCGCCTGGATGCAAGTGTGTTAGCACAGAGCTCGAGATCGACACAGCTTCCTCTTGAAGTCTCTGGCTTGTGATTTGTCTCCACGCAGCCATCAGAGACACCCTCAGTCCACAGGCAAACTCAGCTGTTGTCATTACAGATTCTTTTAAACAAATGCATTGTAGGTCTTAAAGAGCATGTAGAACATGACTAATGTAAACCAAGAGCACACTGGTGACAGTTTGAAACAAGGTAAAACTTGACTTATAAGCAAAATGAGGTGCAAGAATCTGTACTTGCAGATTCGTAGTGTCTAGAAACTAAATTGAGCATTTATGTTCTAGTAGGCCTAATGTTGAAATAAAATAAAATTTAATCTAACGAGTCTAACTGGATTAAAGTAATATTTGTGACCCAATTTCTAAGCCTGTGAAGTCCAGTAAGACAACGATACAAATTTGAGCCCAATCTGATTTGTTAAGTGTAAAATTTGACTTTTGTCTCTTGTTGCAAATAGTCTAAAAAATAAGTGAATTCACATCTAGCCAAAGATCTTTAATCAGACAGAAAAGTGCCTCTTTGACATCCCCAGACCAGACACAACGCTCCGCTTGTTGTATTGTCATGTAGTTGGTGAAATAAGTCACCTTTAGTGGTTTCCATCAAGACATGAGCCAAATAAAGCACTTTATGTCGATGCACATATCTCCAAATATAAACACACATGTCCTCCTTTGAGAAACGTTATCACTGCCACATAAAGCAGCAGCACAAACGCTCCATTCTTTCAGGGGACCCAGGAATAACAACAGCACATGGGCAGCGGAAATGACAGACTGATTATGTTCCCACAATGATAGCGCTGCCTCCACCTCCCTCACAAACAGCCCTTTGTTTCCAACAGGAGACACAGGAACTGACCAAACTTTGTCTACATCTTAGACGTGGTTAATGTCAGCGGTAAAGGCATTTGGTGCGTATAGGGGAGGTGAGAAGTCAGACAAAGAGAGACGGAGGGGTTATCATTCGATTACTGTCACTCCTCCAGGCTGCATGGAAGTCTTAGCAGACGTCTGCGGGACAGATGTTTACTAACAGGCTAGTTGATGGGCATACCTCTGATCTTGAGTGGGGAGGACTTTATTGTCCCGGAAAAGGAGCATAATTAGACTTTAGCTTGAGCTGCACACAGTGACTGATTGACAGATCAGTGTTGCAGAAAGAGGGGCACTGATCAGGAATAATTCAAGAACCAAGGAGCAATAAATCAAGAGGATAAACTGATGTAAAACATTGATCTGAAGATGTTAGTGAATCATCTAGTCTGCTTGCTTTTTTGTTTGACTGTGAGTTTAATATCACTCCTCACTCAGACCTCATTTATGTTGTAGGTAGCATTAATTTATGTTGACAATTGCCCCAGTTCCAAATGGGATTCTTACAGCCTGCTTATGCAAGGTGTTTTTTTAATGCTCAGCATCTTTTTATGAGCTGGACATAAGCACAAGGTCAGATATCATCTTAACAGTAAGCCTGAGTAAAATCTAAGAACATTTTCTAAATGAGGCTACTTGACTCCCAGGACTGAAGACATCTGTCTGCATAACTTAGTTGACTTTCTCCCATCTAACGACCTCTTCGTCATATCTACTGGCCAGGTGGGGGCAGAAAAATGTTCAAGGTAATAAGGGTCGCCCTGAAAGTCAACGCTCTGACTCTGGGGAGGAGTGTGGGAAGCATTATTAGAGTTTCCATTGCTTTTGCCAGTAATTAAAGTATGCATAAACATTTTGTAATGGGATTAAAGAACTAAATCTTAGTCTCACGTCAGATAGGAGACAAACAAATGCAACACCTAAGGTTATTGTTTTGACCTCTCCATTCTCTGTTTCCCAGTAGAGCACGGCAGACCTCAGCAAGCATGGATCCAACGCGAGTTCAACACACCCAAGGTCAGCCTGTTAGCCCCTGGTAATTAAAAACAAGCCCTCTGGAGGCAGCAGAGGTTAAACAGGAAGGTTCACTTTTTATCCTGTGACATTAGACTGAGATTGCTCACTCTGATGATGATGTGATTAGAAAGAGCAGCGTTTTTTAAATAGGCTGATAATTAAGTGAAAATGACAACATATTTATAAAATTCTATTTTTGTTTTTGTCTTTTTCTGCAAAAGGGATTATTATTGATTAGCATGCCAGAAACTATAGTAGCAGTGATCCCGCTGGCAGCAAAGCAGTGCATTGCACATGCCTCAGCAACATGAGAGAAAACTTCCTCCCTAATTTGCAACATCTACCTTTGCATGAGCAAAAATTTAATCTTCAACAGATTCTCACGTTTTTGTGCGTCTGTCTGCGTGTCAGTGTGTCATTCACCTCTGTTTAGCCTGGACACTGAGCACTAGACTGGATATGAGGGCATTAACTGCGCTTCAGTGCTCCACACCATTTAAAAGGCAGCACAGCGCCAGCCCCGTTTGCCACAAGGCTTGTACAGGCTCATTGCCCAGGGCGACCATGCAGGCTGACCCAGGCTAGGCCCAGATGTCAAGAGTGGAGGAAGGCGCCCTGGTGCACTGTGCCGATGCTTTCCAGTATGGCTCAACATCTGTTTCATCTGCTGGCACCCAACCTGCTCCACGCCAGCCCTCCTCCCTTCCCATGCCTTATTTTTCTGTCTATCTATCCTACAGCTGCAGTACATTATATAAATATACATTTCTCTTAGTATCTATTTGGCATACACACACAGAATCACATTCTGTCTTGTATAAATGTGGGCACTTCCAGGCCAAGGGCCCCCGGAGCCAGCCCTCCCATTCACTGCTGCTCGCTGCATTATCAACTCTGTCTGTCCATCTGTCCCTCTGTTCACCGCTGCCTCAATCCAGCTGCTCACCTTGCCGTCCTATTAGCCAGCCTTCCTCACACTCAAGCATTGCTGCACTGCTCTGGGTTACCTTCAAAGACCGAGCTCCTTTGCTCATAAACACAGAAACAGCTGCTCTCTACAGTATGCCTCTCTTTTCTCCCCTCCTCCTCCTCCTCTCTTCCTCTCTTTCAAAGTCAAAAGTGCTTCACTTGTTAATGATAGAAGCCATTTCTTCACATCTGTACCACACAGGCATTTACATCCAAACAAAAGATAATGTGCGGTTTGCTGCTCTCCCACTTTCTTCCTGTTTGTCCCTGACTGTGTAACACTCTTTCTTATCGCTGCAGTCATCTAAGCCAGTGAGTACACTCCTTCAGATGTGTCTGTCTCAGCTTGAGATGTGGTCCGGGTTGTTGTTAAGCATATAGGCTGCTTTTCATCTTTACAGTGGCAGCACAAGCTCACAAGAATGGGCTCAGGTTTATCACGGGCCTAGAGAGATGTTCCTCCGCGTCTCATCTCAAGCAGCTCAATTACAAGTACTGTAAAGCAGGAGGATGTCATGGGCCTGGATAATTCAAACACATCAGCAAAATGAAAAAAGAAAAGCATGGAGGTGTACTGATGGAGAAATTCACAAACCGAGACACTTAGAGGTGTTTTAAACTGTGGATTGGAAATGGGGGGAAAAACGAGGTCTGTGTGAGCAGGAGATGAGAAATGGAGCTTTGACTGAGTGAAAGCAGAACATCTCTCTCCATTCATTTAGTCCAACAGAGACACAACATAGACAGAGAACCCAGATGTTCTGTTTCATCCAGTGATACTTTCTGTAAAATGGCCTAAAGTCAAGCGTCTGCTTCCATTGGTACAAAACAGGACTTTGTGGAAGGCCATTCTGCTGTTTATTTGTTCTGTTAAAAAGACGGGTGATGCATTAAACTCACATTCTCCTTAAGTAAATAGTTTTTCACCTGGCAACTGATGCAAGGAAATAGTGTATAAACAACAAATTAAATGCCGTCTCAGATAGAAAATTCTTTTGTGGAATTAGGAAAATTCCCCTTCTTGTCTCCTCACTCAATTGAATATAGTAGGTGTCCGGACAGACTGGGGGGGTTACAATCTGAGCACAATTTCCTCTTTTAGGTGAGACGTGTCAGCTGTAATCAGGGAAGGACAGGCAAGGGATGGAGCTATTGTTTCCTGCTGGTCCCGGGCTCATCCTGGCTCTGTGTGGGCACTAATGAAGAGGGGCATGTCGCGCTGGGATAGTTTACCCGCCTCCTCTCCTGTGAGTTGCGGACCAGAGCCAATCTGTCAGGAAAACATTGAGTGAAATTGCCCTGTGGTACAGCAATGCCTGGTGACAGCCACTTGCAGACTGTCAGCCATCCAGAGTGATGCTACCACCCTGTATTGACAAGCAAATTACAGTCTCCAAACACTCAAACGCACCCTGGAAGATTCATTTACATCCATCAGCTCTGAGCCTTTGTTACCTTGTTGGGGTTTTCTTTTCTTAGAGAGAAAAGCCAGGGGATGAGGGGGGAGGATCCCAGACTGTTATGACAGAGGAGATTGTGAAGAGGCTGAGCAGCCAACATTAAGACTGACGGAGCGGCTGGCCTGTCTGGCTGGATGGCTGATCACATTACCTCCGCAACATTGTGGGAATTAATTCTACCAATAAGACGATTTTTTAAGGTTCATATATTGCACAATCTAAACTGAGTAAATTGGTGAAAATTATACCTTGCAGGGCAGCTGACAGGAAGAGAGATTTTAATTAGTGGGAGCAGCCTATTCAGCCACATGTGTGTGGGATTCTGTATCTGCTGGTGTGTGTTAGTTAGAGCATGAGGGAGATAAACAATGGGCTCGGAGATGAAAACTAGGACTGGACTGTTCCAGTGCTTTATAGAAAAAAATGCATTAGATTTTATCCTCAATACAGATACAGTAAATTAATTATTTTAATTTAATTCTAAACATTTGTTTATTTTTAACTGTAAAAACATCAAGAAACTACAGATCTTCAACAATTCTAAATAATCTCTTTCTGTTTAAAGTAAAAATAGCATATGTTTGGTTTCTTTTGTGTTTCAGACCACATTTTGTTTGTTTCATTCTAAGGTTGTAAAAAGGAGGAAGCAACTCTAACTTAATTCCACGTCTGGGCAGAGACGGGGTTTTTTTTAATCATAGCAGGCTCCGAGTGCTTTGTCGAGGAAGTGGTGGCAGTCACATGGTTTGTTGATCCCATCTATGTAGAAAAGGGCATGTTTGACTTGCCGTACTGTTTTGAGGGGAATCTCTGCGCAGGGTAAATAGCAGCCAGCAGGCGGGATATGTGACAGGCTGACAGACTTCAATTAATGGAAAACGCACCTCTTTTTTTGTTTACCGTGTTCTGTAAAGGTCAGCCAAGTCATGGTCTTGGAGGCACTGTTTTTGCCCATTCCCAGGGTTAGATACATAATCAGAATTAATGACTCCAGACCCAACTCCCCTTCTCACCCCGCCCTCAGATATATGACTGTCTCATCTGACCTCCTGCTACCCTATAAATAGCCTCGTACACGTCTGTCTAAACCGACACTCCCTGTTCTTGTGAACTCCACTGACACAACAACTATCATTCACATCTTTAACATGTTCACAAAAACAGTCTTTATAGTTTACTTTTCACAGACATGCATCTTCAGACATGAGCAGACTCATTCAACACCTTCCGTGCTTCTGATAGCTCACCTTGTGGCTGCATAATGACGCACAGCTCTTCAGGGCTAGCTGCATGCATTGTTAGAACTTGCCAAGGCTCGTTAACATTGATAGCGGCAACATCAGAAGGACAAATGCCACGTATATCAGCGTGCAGAGTTTTGTCGTTATTGTTAGGCTCTCATACTCAAACTTTTACATTCTCCTTTCTGCTGTAGAGCATGACAATTTGCAGCCTTGAAATAACTTTGTTGACAAAACAGCAGTGGCCACTTAAGCAAATGTTAGCTGAGATGCTTTTTAATTTTTCACTCTCTGCTTTTGTTTCCGAAGAACATTGCTGATTTCTGGCATCACATACAAATAAAATCCACAATTACTCAGATCTTCAAAAGAAACTGGTAATTAGGGAAGCAGCAAAACCACTCAAACACATAGTTTGTCAAATTTCTGTTTCTTTTTATGTATTTTTATGTAAATTAAGGCCAATAAACACATAGGAAGACAATCATTAGAAACTAAGATGATGTATGGTGTCATGGAGTGGAGTGTGGATGGATAACGTCAAATGTATAAGGAGGCAGCAGATAAATAAACAAGAAAAAAACTAAAGATGTGACAGGAAATTTATTAAAAATAACTCAGAAACCCAGGCAAACACAAAATATGACTACAGTACTAACTGACAAACCCAATAACCAACACTGAGAAGATGTGGCAAATGCCAAACTAGAACCAGGTGTGTGAGGAAATCAAAGAACTAACATAAACCAGAGAAGAAAGGAATGAAAAAACGATAATAAAGACTGATAAAACTATTATATTGATCCATAAACTGTAACGTTAAACAATAGAAATACGGATTGTTAAACCAAAAACACCAAGACATAAACTAGTCCCAAAAATACCTAATCATAGCCATATTAGAGTAATAATGTGAAGGATAGAATGTAGATAATTATCTACATTAAGCATTACAGCCTGAGGTTAAACCCTGACCTGGGTTCAGATCTTTTAAATGTTCTGTGAGAAGATTCCTGGAGCAGCCCGTAGGGCTTGGAGCCTATCTCAACGTTTTCTCGTAAACTTCAACTCAGCCCCACTTAGAACTATTTACCACATGCTTTATTTTTATTCACACTGAGACAGATTTTCACCCATGCTTTTGTCTTGATAATTTTCCTCACAGAGCAAAATTAAATATCATTCTTTGTTAGACAAAAGCGGTAGGAAGGCTTTCTCTCCCCAGCCAATTGTCCTGATAAATTCACTGGCAGACAATTAAAGTAACCAAAGTGATTCTCATTCTCTCTAATAACTATTATCCTCCTAACTCCTCTGTGTGGCAGAAAGAGAGGGGATAAATCTTCTATAAAATGAGGATAAATTACATATGTAAGGTGATAAGCGTGTGTGAGCTGAGGGGGGGGCTTCAGGATTATTTAGTGTGCAGCTCATTACTTGGCGTACAGCTGCTTAGCCATCCTTTCTGCCCCTGAGCTTGGCGGGCGGCCCGAGCATTCTTTGTCATGGAATTGTGCATACCTGAAGCTGGAGGGGGCTGAGTCCTGACGCTGCTGCAGCTGCCATTGTGGATGGAATGAACTGCACTGGGTAGTTATCACCTGTCAGAGAGACGGGGAGAGAAAGAGACAACAATGCACACAGGTTCAGACAATAAGCCGACCCAGAGCGTCCAGGCAAGTGCCAACACGGATTGTGGACCCTTTACTGCTCCTGCCACAGGATCGTGGCACATTTTTTGCTATGAGTCCTCGGCTTCAAGCCCAAACATCTGCATTAACAAAAGGCTAAGGAGCTTTGAATGGAGCGGGATTGTTCAGGAACGTCTTTTCCCCGTTCCTTCCTGCGCATTATTTATCGTTTAAAATACCATGAGAACTCAAGATGGTTAAATAAGTTTTGTGCTTTTAAGGTTTATTAGTTTGAGTCTGTGTGTGTGCATGTGCGATTTGATTACATTTCACATATCTCTTCTTGTTTTTGGTTGTTTGTAAAAACAGGCATGTTCTCTCAGGCAGTTTGTACAGCTGTAGGCTTGTCTGGCCATTGTTCAACACATTGTTTGTTTCTGAGTGAGAGCTTTGGCAGCACACTGAAAGAGCTTGTATGCAAACTGGTTAGAACAAGTGTGCAATCACAATAACGAGGGTGCAAAAAAAAAAAAAGGCAGCAACACATTCTTATCTCACTTCTGGCTGTGATCAAGTAACAAGGAACTGGTTTCCCCTAAAAAAGAAAGCACTTTTCATTACTTATTGCCCTGCCATTTATGTCAGACAAGCATATAAAAACAATACAGTGATATCAGTGATAGTGCTGAGGCTTTTTCACACTCATGGTGTGTTAAGGTGGACAGTTTTCCCAATGAGGCACGGCAGTTGGAGAGGAGAGGTTGGCTTGTGTCTACGGGAGAGGCGTTGGGGAGGGGGGGTTGTTGGCCTTCGCTCAGACCCCACTTCTGCCTGTCACTTCTCCTCACAAACATATGGAGCCATTAAGCCACAGACAAGGTAAATGTATGTACCTTCTCTTTCACTTTGCCCTCGTCCGCTCGCCCCACTCTGCAATCTTGTACAGCACTGCACAATGTGATACGGGCCATGGAAATTCAATCCCCATTTAGTAGCAAATAAAATCACACAGCAGAAGTGGTTTCAAATAGTGCTAGGTTAGATGTACAGCGGGCTGCGCTGTGGTTATTTCCACACCTCCTCTGTTTGGTATTGCTTTCTCTGCGTCTCATTTGCTCTGTGCGGACTGTGACGTAGGATTCTGGGATAATAAATGGCTAGATGTCGTTAGATGTCATGTGAAACCGGGGAAGGGTCATGTGCCACATTACAACTGCTGTGGGGTCTTGTGTATTAAGGTTTGGGTCTTGGGTCCATGGAGTCTGTGTGGAGGAACCAGACTCCAGTTTGGCGTCACACGCCGCTGAAAAGAAATTACATTTTGAATAATTTTTTTTTCTAAACTGGACACGGATGTTTTCATGCCCAGAGTCGTCTGGATTCTAAATGCTGCAGCGAGAAGCAGTGCAGGTGACGCCATATATTTCCAAGTTAACGCGGTGCCATGAAACATAAGTCATAGATCTGCTGAGGGTTGACAGATGGAGACGAGGTCTTTTTTAGGTCAGATCAAAACATAATGAATGGAATTTATGACTCAAACATTCATCCCCCCCCCCCCTACTGGTTTTTATTTAACATTGTCAAAGCAGTTTGAAGAAAAACAGCCTTAACACTTTAAATAAAATAAGTACTGCATGTATAAAAATTTGTTTTTAAAGGTCTATTTTTCTATGACGTTAAAAGCAACGTTGAAAAGAAATTTAAAAAGAAATGCAACAAAATCAAAAACATTTTAAATGCATCGTGTGATAAAATAAAGCGTGAGGAAACTTTTAGCTCCTAGTGGGAGGAAGAATGCAGAGAAAGCTAAAGCGTTGTGGTCATCCTGCAGGTCCATTAGAGACTAGATGCAGCTGTGTCTGTATGAACAGTGCAAATAGACTGAGGAAGTCCAACGAGAATCTATTTGTTTAAAAGATGACTTGTGCGGCTGTGCTCGTCTACCATGCGGCACCAGGCCATTGAGCACAGCCAGCGCGTGTGGTGATGACCCACCGCCAACGAGCCAGAATGACTCTGCTGCCATGAGAGCGCCACAGGGCTGGGGGGAGGGGTCATAAGCAGCAGCTCCTCATGAGCCATCTCATAACGATAGCATCAGATTAGCTTTAGTCTCAGAAGTGAACGCTCGGCCACTCACTTTATGGTGAAACAACACGTTGGCGTCCCGTAATCCCTGCAGGTGGCCGTGATGACATTATGCTTCCTGTCTCTATATTGTGTAGAAATAATAAAAGCGTTGAATCTCCCAACTAAAAGAGTCATTTTCAGACCCCCTTTTGCTATTTCTTCATGAATTATGCAGGAATCTTACACATCATGACCCCTGACCATGATTCCATAATAGCTCTTGTTATTTGAGCTAAAACATTTTTCGTGTCAAATCTACTGCGAAAAAGCGGAGTGGTAAAAGACTCCCCCTCAGGCACTTTGTTTTAGCTGTCATGGCTCCATAGTTTCAAAATAGCTGACTTTCTTTTTCATCTTGAGGTTCTATACTTAATTCATTAACTGCTCTACCACACCTTTTAATGCTCTGTTGCGAACCTGCTGACTTCTGAGTCTTTTTTCTTCCTTTCTTGGGTGTTTTTTTTTAAAGAGAGAAGGACTTTCCATTTTTCCTGGTTGCTCATACATCAGTAATGGTTTTAACTTGAAGTTTTAGTCTAACAAACTAACCAACAGACATGCAAACATGGAGTATACCTGTGACTTGTGATTTAGGCCCTTTGTTTTAGAAAAGGCACAATATGCAGGTTCTTTTTCACTTTCTTTTACAATGATTTAGAAGTATAAGGCTACCGCTCTGGCAAGGCATCAATCAACAATATAGCAACAGTATTTGAAAGAAAAAAATTACAGGGAGTGGAGCTTCTTTTTTTCTCAGTTCAAAAGACAAAAGGAGAGAGCTGGGCATGCTGTTACATGCAAGGAAAACAGATACATGTACATCTGTTCTTACATCATCTAAAATCATAACTGACTTCCAATTACTCAATTTTACTATCAACTAATTCTATTAAAAGTTTATTCTTTGCTTAAGGCCTTTGGAAGACTGAGAGCGGGGTGTATTTCCTGTATTCTAGGAACTCAAACAGTGGATATTTAAAAAGCGATTACAGCCTGCACACCCCTGAAAGATACTTCCATGTTGACGACATGTTTGCATTCCTCTGCATGTGTTCCCATATCTATTGTTCCGCACAGACTAGAACATTCTCAGAAGCAGTCAAAAATCCACGTTTAGAGCGGAGTTTGTTATGGGTGACTTTGGTCATGTTTTCTGTTTTGTTAGAGAAAGAAAGAAATAATGATAAAGTTTAATTTGCAGGCATACCTGGCTTATAAGACATTCCTGGGGGGAAAAGGAAACCTTGCTGGGCGGCTGCTGCTGCTGCTAGAGTGCGTTGGTCGTGTGGAAAAATGGGGATCATGAGCGGAGGCATGTGACCCTGGACCTGCTGAACAGATAAAGAGCAGAGATCAGAGAGGGGCCTAGGCACAGACATGATACAGAGCAACACAGAGCCAGCAGGGGGAGGCTAGATCACAGCTCCTCCTAACGCGTGCTGACAAGAGGCTCCGCGGCAACGACGGCTCTCGTGCTTGCACAATACCTGGTCGAACTACGCCTGTTCTTAATCCAAAACCGAAATTCACCTCAGTGGATCAAAGGCCTTGCACTGGCATATTGTTCCAGCATCAGTGAGAGGAAGTGCCATGTGGGCCAGAAGGCTTTGAAAATCATCATCATCCGAATGTGTCAGCAAGGGAAATCAGATTTTGAATGATAATGCTTTTCTCATTAAAATATCCATTACATAATCTTGGATTTTTATTTTTTTTAAATGTCAAAAACAAAATACAATTCAGAAATGTACTTCATGAAAAAAAAAACAGAAACTCCTGCATTTAATTTTATTGTAAATTTCCCTCATTTTATCAACCCTGTTGCTGATTTAGCTTCAAGGAATATCAACACAAACTCCCTGCGTGTGTGTGTCAAGAGTGTCTGAGTAGCTCTGAAAGTGGTGTGTGGGGTTTTGCCAGCATGTCTCAACTCCAATTTTTCTGTCATCCTCAGCTTCCTGAGATCCAGTGATTGGGAGCAGCCCGGCTACCACAGGCTTGTGAGGGTTAATCCAGTACGGAGCCAGATCACCTCAGGGGAACCAGCCTGGAAAATGGGTTAATAAAGGTCACCCCCCAAAATAAACACTTTACAGAATGTTTCCCCATTCATCCTCCCTTAAAATCAACTCGCAATAAAACAGGTCTGGGTGCAATTACTGCCGCTGCATTGGGGCATGAAATCAACCTGCCCCGTGTTCTGGCTAAAGTCTGCTGTGAACCTCGCGTTTTCAGCCGGTGCCGCTCCCCCTGTGGACCCTTTACAGAAATTGTGGCACCCAGTTTCCCTCACAGCTAGCAAGCTAAATTCACTCAAGACAACTTTATTGATTTGTCCAGAGGTGCAAAGCTAGACTGAAAACTAAATAAACAGAACCATTTTATGTCTACTGAGCTTTTACTGAAGTGCAAGTGCAGAACTTACAAGACAGAAGAATAGAAAAGTATGTAATTCTTCAAAAACGGTTAGGAAAAGTATGCTGTTGGTGAAGTAAAGTAAACGGCTGAGGAGGCTGTGACAAATATCCTGAAAATTGAAACTTTCTTCACTGGTATTAGTGGTCCAAGTTTCCAGGCTGAATGAAAGAATAATGGAGTTTGGCCTTGCATGTATGGGACATATGGAAAAACACAATAATTAATGTCACAACATGAGGTGGGGCAGGACAGGTGGGGTTCGGGGGAGGACACCAGGGCACACAGTGTTTCTCTGTCCATTTAGTTGGACTGTTGAAACAGATGGAGTCCAAGGCTGAATGACCGGTAGTCACAGGACTGACGAGTACTCCCTCAAATCTTTGAATTGTGCTAAAAATATCGAGGCATAACATAGCAAGTTGTGATTTGTCACAAATGATCTAAAATGTACACAAATCTGTTGTTTGTAAATTTGCAACTCCAATCACTTATTTAAGTCAAAATGTTGAAAACCAAAAATAAGAGTGAATGAACTAGCAGTAATAAAAAAACTTTACAAGAGATTCTAGCCTCCATGCATATGGAGTAAATATACTAAAAAGCTTGAGTTAAAAGCATCTGATACATGGCTGGATTCTTATTTTTTTTCCTCCGGCACTGCTAAATGATAAACTTTAAGTGATACAATTTCATCTGGGATATCAGCTTTTATTACTGTTATTATTTTAAAATATGGAGCAGAATATACAACGTTCATCGAGGCGAAGACAGAGAGGAAATGTGCGCTGAAGGGGAAATAAATGCATCGAGTGTGAATGGCTGTGATTTGCAGTAATGAGCTGAGGGCATTAAAGTTTAATTTACAGCAGCTAATGTCAGAGAAAGGAAAATCAAATTTCGAGGAGCTTCAAGGTGTCAACAAATAGAGGAGGTTTGTTGAGCTGTCAATTAACAGCTGGGATTGTGCAGATGCTAACTTTTTGGGGGGGTTATTTAAAATAAATGCTATAAAGTGTGTGGAGAAGGTAGTTTTTTTAAGTATTGGGGAATGAAGGAGTGTATAGGTGTTCTCTTACTACAACCCCTTCGCTGTGCCTTTAAGAGTTACCCTCAAGTTCATCTACGTATGGGCTGAGTGCCCAGGATATTTCTATTGCCAAGATGATCTTGAGGAGTTGGAGAATGAAGTGGAGCAGATGTGAGTGTGTGTGTGTGTGTGCGTGCGTGCGTGCGTGTGTGTGTGTGTGTGCGCACGGGGGGGATGGACTCGGGCAGCGTCCTCTCTTCTCCTCATAAATACAGCAGCATTGTTGTGCTGGCACTGCTCTTCCTTTGTCTTAGCGCCGCTAAGTACTGGATAATGTCATTTCGCACCATCTGCCTCCAGGCTTCATTAAAGATACATGAATGGGCTATCTTATGAGGAACAGGTGCTATTGTTTGTCCCTCAAGACCCAGCACTAAGGATCTGACTCAGAATACTTGAAGAGGAGCATCTGTAGTGATCAGTCAGACAGACTTGGCCGGGGCCCCCGTCTCTGCCAGCACGCTCTCCAACAGAGGTTTCTGGGGGAACTCAGCCGCCTTGCAACATGTATCATCAATTCAGATGACCTGATGAAGTCTGTAGCAGGCCAGCAAGCAATCTGTTTTCCTCTTGAGGAGATGCTGCTCTTTGATAAATAGACTCAACTTGTCGAATCTACATTGAGCAGGATACTTTACAAATATCAAATCAGCAAAGCTTGTTTTTTCAAGCAAGAAAATAAACCTTTTGTTTCTGAAAACTGTTGTTGCACATCATATCTTTCCACTGATACATAATGCTTTATTTCTTCCAGCATTTTGTTGTTGTAACTGCTCGTCTTATTTTATGACTTTACCAAAAAAACTGATGATCATTCACACATTTAAAATAAAACTAAACAAAAAAACCCCCCAATTTCTAAAAAGCTTTTTGACATAAACAAATATATTAAAAGTACTGATGGACCTAAAAGGATGTGTGTTGTTTCACCTGCTTCATGAATCCCGGCAGGTACTAAACGCTCGGTGCAAATCGAGATGTACAGCGCATTACAGCGCTCACTTGGGACCCTGTCAACACCCATGCTCCTTGCTGTCTGTTACAACCTCCACAAAGAACATGGGGGGGGGGGGCAGGAGCGCCTCCCTGCTGGCTTTCACCCTGAACCTGTTCACACTTCATGCACCAATCCACTGTCAGGTTTGCAAAACTAACTGTGAACATTTTTGTTTTTACTATGGCGATCAGTGAGTATTAAAGGATTAGAACACAAAAGGTGCAAAAAGGACCAACTTGTCGTGTTGTCAGTACGGTTCATGGTTATTAATTTGAGTTCCTGAGTCGTTCTCTTCAGATTAATTGCTACTTGACACCTTTTAACACAACTCCCAAACAGATCCTTATCTTGGATATGATCTGCACTAATTTGCCTTGAGGGGGGTTGGAAAAAATAAAGGTACTTGACGAGTTTTATAAAAAAATATATATTGCTATTAACAATTTGAGTGAAAGTGGCCCAAAATTTAGATAATGACAGACACCTCTCAGCTAAAGAAACAACCTCTATCATCAGCAGTAATTTAGAAGAATATTCACATCCTACTGACGTCTAATTTGAATAAAAATGACTTCCACACTTTAGTAGCTGTTAGATCCATAATCCTCGATACATTTCTTTTACACGTTTTTCAGTTGGAGGAGTTCAGGAGGATAGACTCCAGCTGTTGCCGTACGAGCTGATAGTTCACACTTTGTTTCAACCCCCCTACCCCCTGCTCCCCACTGAGCTGCACACCAAACGCCTGCAAGTAGAAATCACCTTTTGTGATCCATTTAAAAGCAAAAGTGATCTTGAGCTTTGCTGGCAAGTCTGGCCAGGTCCCAACACTAGCACACACACACACACACACTGAAACTGACACTAGACAGCAGGATATGTTCAACACCCGCCACTGTGTACACAGCCTACTGGGTGTACACCGTCCTGCAGCCTAACCAGGAGGAAAATCACTCAGTGGAAGCATTTCTGCTGAATGCTTGGCTTAAAGACCCCCCAACCCCCCCTTTTCCTTATACTAAAACAATCAGCAGTTCTTTGAGCACATGCTACTGCCTCGCTACTGCTGTACACTGAGTCGTTTCATCACGTGGCAGACACAAGCATTGATCAACAGAGATGCGATTGTGCTCGGGTTTGTCTGTAACTAATGATAATCAGACAAATAGATCAATAGATTTCAAGCAGACTTTGATGCTCCAGACTCCTGCTTTTGAATGAAGGTCCTCATATTACCACCCACTCAACTGGAGCACATTATTCCTGCTTGTCTGCTCTGAAAATTAGAATGGGGAGGGTAAATGCACTGGAGAGCTTCAGGTCGCCAACAAAGGGTCTTTGTCTTGATCAAGTCTCCGACCTTTTATCATAACTTCTTTCTTCCATCTGAAACTCTTGTGTGGCACCCAAAACCATCGTTAAGCAGGAACCCTCATTTTCATCTGTGAACTGTTGGGGTTCAACATCAAAAGTAGGTATCGTTTATTTAAGATTAACACATTATCCGTGTGGTTTTCTGAGTGCTGTTTTGGATGAAATGCAACAAATCCAGACACTTGAGTGAAGTCGGGCCATCCAGAGGGAATTGCCAAGGATGACTTCTGTTTCCACTAATTCCTTCCACCGTACAACAAGCCTTTTTGGACAACCGCCATTCCAATATGTCTATATTAAGTAGACGGAGGCTTGAAAGTAGGGTTGTGCAACCCTTTGACACGCCTTACACGCTCCACCCTAAATCCCTCCGCTCTCTCTGCCTGCCACCTCACAGCTCCACTTGAAATACCTGGAATTCTGGATAAAACTGCAGGCTACTGTGTGCTTAAATGCAGTGCTTGGCATCAACAAGACCTCTGTCCTCTCCTCATGTTTAATTTAGTCATACTGTTTCATTTAAAGGAAGAAATACAGCAGGTTTCAGCTAAGAAAGAAAATAAAATCTTCAAAGTAAAAAAAAAAAACAAAGATCCGTAAAAGTAAAGCAAATTTTTACTCAAGTTTTATTGCCACAATTCTCCATTTAAAAAATAAAACAAACAACATGAATTGTATGCACTCAGATAACTGTAAAATGCATAATATCTGCATTAAAAAAATAAAGAAAATTTTTTATTTTAACGTTGCCTGTCTTATGTTGCATTTATACTTATGAGGAATCACGAAAAACAACGTGCAAGTATTTGAGGGTGCTGCATAACTAGTCTGTATATACATCCAGATTATATAAATGCACAGAAAGGAAATGAGTCAATTGCCTCAGAACCTTTTTGTGGTGGAGCGAATGTTCTGAAGAACATTAGGTATGGGATAGTCAGACCGGCTGCTGTGGACAGTGCTACTGGAGAGGGAAATACAAGGATTTAATTCAGTCCTGCATATGAAATAACATGGGTTTAATGTTTGGAATATCTTCAGTTTAAAGTCATATATTGACTTACAGAAAATTAAGAAAAAAAATCACTGGTTCAAAATATATATTTGGTTTGTAAGTTCTTAAATAACATTCAAACTATAAAAATTGACAAATGATAAAAATGTACCTTAACCTCCTTAAGTTTTTGGATGAAAGGATTATTTAATGAGTGCTAAGCAGATTCCTATAAGTACTAGAATTTTTTCTTGTTTATAATTTTGTCATGAGCATCAGAGTTTAATAGACTTTTAAGAATAATTTCCCCTGTGCAAAAAAAAAGAACAATTTTTCATATCCTTTTTTTCTGTACTTGACATTAAATGTCTATAGTTCTTTCAGATGTGCAATCCAAAGTCAGTAGCTCACTAAGTTGTAACTGCTGATTGTTTAAATTTTAAACATGTTCAAAAAATTCTGACTAAATTGCAAACAAACTGAGACATAATGACTCTAAATTGTGACAACAAAATTTGCACGACTGCTTGCAATTACTTCACGTGCCCCATGTGACCTGACCTCAACATGCACACCATTTTGGTGGGATTCCAGTTATTAGTTAGTAAATTTTCTCTTAGTTTTGATTTTACAAATAGTCACCATCAGTCACATCCCAGAAGGCTTAAATTCATTCAAATCTTCAAAGGGAAAAATCTCTTTAGAGATTAATAAATAACTGTGACCAAGTATAGGACTACATATATGTGATTATCCACACGATAGCTAGATTTCTCCTCTTTATCCCTTTAACAGTTAGCTGCTCTGTCCTAATTATTGACCCCCAGCTCGAGGGGCCACCCAGCACAACAGAGTCCATTCTGTTGTTGAGTAGAAACACGCCTGTCAGGAGGGGCAACTTTATTAGACACACAAGTGTGCTCAGATTTTCAAACATGCTCAGATATCACCAAGCATGATGAGCTAAAAAATCCATGTAAAAGTTCAAAACAAGACTGGGCTTTTCTGATCAAATTTAAAGGAATGTTTGCTTAAAAAAAAAAAAAAACTTATTTGGGGAACTGGTTAAAAAGCAACAAACAAAAATATTTTCCTTCTATAAACCAAGCAGGACAAAACAGCTCATTGTGCTCTGTTGGGGAATGCTTGGACTCTCCTCCTCCCCAAAAACAAAAAGCTCCTTTTTTTTTTTTTTTTTTTTTGCATTAGCCATGGGCTGAATGCTTTGCTTTGCCACCCCTGCCCTAAGAAAACACACGGCCGTTTCTTCGCTGCCTGTACACAGTAGAGCCTGTTTAGTGCAGATCCTTCTCCCTGTGAGCGTGGCTGCCACTGAGGATGACGGCCGCGCAGTGCAAAGACAAAACAGTTTGCACAACATTAGCTGAGAAAACACAGTTAATGCAGCGGAGGAGAGGGGGCGAGTCAACATCACACTGAGGGATGTGTTCTTCCTCTGATATTTTTCCTAGCAAGAGTTGAGTTGAGTGTAGCTGCTTTTCCTCTAAACAGGTGCAGCATTGTGATACTCAGATGCAGAAAGAGAGCACTCAGTTCCCTGGGTTTGATTAGAATTTATGTTCAGCTATTAGGACTATGTGGTCTAATTAGAATAGATAATCTTCTACCTTGTGACAGCGCTGTGAGCGCTGATAGAGAGCAGGAAGTTGTGTGTGATAAATCAAATCCTCCCAGAGTAGCTTTAGAAACTCCTCAGGTGACTAATTCTAAATAGGCCCTCAGGTGTGATTTTTGCACATTACAGCCGTTCATGTGGCCCCTCGTTGTATTAGCACCGCTTCAACTATCGAGGTGTCTGAACACAAAGGCAAACGAATCAACTGCACACCTTTATTGTGCAATTAGCAGCAACAATCCACCTGTGTTTGTCTACACTCCTACAGAGAGTGCAGACAACTATTTAGTTTGGAAGACAGATTCAGTTTTTCACATTTCTGATTGCAATGTTTGCAAACCATCACTGCCACTGCTCAGGATGTACCTTTTATGCTTCTTTGCGCCCCATTAAGTCTCCACAGAGCCGTG
Source organism: Callopanchax toddi (assembly GCA_006937965.1). Lineage (NCBI taxonomy): Eukaryota > Metazoa > Chordata > Actinopteri > Cyprinodontiformes > Nothobranchiidae > Callopanchax > Callopanchax toddi. The sequence continues at coordinate 845,068 of SSNR01000015.1, forward strand.
ATTGCTTTATTGTCTAAGCTGCACGTGAGTTTGTTTAACGTCAGCGTTTCTTCTGCGTCGCATTTCATAACTAATTAAATTGGTCCCTCTCGCCTCACCGATAGAGTCCACTAAATGAATTTATTTGTAACTAAGTGTCAATATATTAAATGACAGAGAACTAATGAGGCAGGTCACCGCTTTCTTTTATCTTCGGTCTTGCTCGTGCACGTCTTCATCAGCTAACAATCTCCTTAAATGAAGGATGAACATGTTGGACTGAGCCTCCCTGGGCGAGAGCCAAGCCTGTCTTACTAGGCTGTTAATGCCACACACACACACACACACACACGCACACACACACACACACACACACACACATAATCCTACTAGCAGGCTAACACAGTCTCCCTCAACAAACACAAGGGAAAGAACTGGAAGCACACAGACTCAACAGAGGCACAAGCACACACACAGCAGTGCACGCTTCCTCACTTAAAACACACACATTATCATTTCCCTACTCTATTATTCTCTTATTATCATGCTAACAGTTCCAGTCGAGCTCCACTAATTGGGGGACTTACACATTCTCTTTAACAATGTCTATTTTTTTGTGTCAGTACTTTAATAAGCTTCACACTGAGAAAATCAGTTGTGCTGGGGAGACAACAAAAGCAGCTGAGAATACACAAATTAGCACTATTATCTTTATGCAATTACCATACAGCCCTGTGTTTATTTAAAGTCATCTGATTGATGTTAAATATTTGCAATAATGGTGGAGTTTAGGAGGCTTTTTTGTTCCTCTAAATTGGTAACCAAACAGAATCAGACGATGAAATGACTAAATTGGGATATAAAGCATGCGTATTCCTTTTTCCAGTAATAATAAAACTAAAATGTTCACAGCTATTGTACTAATAAGCACTTAATGGTATAAACAATACACTAATTAGACGTTTTTTTCTTCATGCTGACAGACCTCTTTTTACAGACCATAAATATTGAGCAGTTTTTTTGTGGGATGCTGTGTAACAGGGGAAGACCTTCCTCTGGTTTGATGATTTATGATGCAACAGGACCACAGCCTAAATCGATCCAAATCAAGGATTTGTACCTAAATACATGTAGAGTTTGGAGAAATTATGAGTGCTTAACATTTTTTACATTACTTCTCTTTGGTTGGAACAAAAAACAAAAGTGATCCCTGGAGTAATAATAAAGAGAAAATGAGAATTTAACTGATCAGTCTTCATGCATGAACTGAATTTAAGACCAGGTGATGAGCAGGAAGAAAACAAGGGGTCAAAGGGAGATTTAAAAAAAAAGAAAACCTATATTTTTATCTCTCAAATCTCACTTCTCTCTGGTTCGGCATGTGAAAGCTGTCGCTGATGACAAATAACAATGTCATGATGCTGTGGCATTCTAATAACGTTTAATGATCTTTAACATTTAAATTAAATGTTCTGGATTAAAAGTATCCCTCTGTTTCATCTGGGGAGCGCTGCTTTCTCCTGTCTGTTTATGAAGATAAAGTTCACCCTGACCTTTCAGCCAGTATTTATCCTCTTGATGTGTGTATCAGTGTGCATGTGTTCCTGCACACAATCACCTCTGTGCACCTCTGCAGGAGAGTTTTAAAGAGTTTGCATCTTTAAATGCTTCAGAAATACCTAAGCTACTGGGTTTTATTGTAAGTGAGGTGGTGATTTCTCCTAAAAGTAAATAAAGATTTGTTAAATTCTCACGCACCCACAAAGTGACTTCACAATCAGAGCTGAACCAAGACATGCTTTTATTTTATTTTTTTAAACCTCCCTGCAGCCAGAACCACCGCAAGATAAGTAACTTATTAGACAAAGTAGTTATCTCTTAATATATTTGTTAAACTGTCACATGCGTCCTATAAAATCCTGACTGGTGTTTCAAATTCCCAACTAAAATCAGTTAACCTAATCCTGGGATTGAATTGGTGCCAAGATGATTCCAGCGTTGAGGGGGACGGACTGAAGGAATACAAAGATGCTGAGCGGAAAGCACACAAAGCCTTGAGCTTTAATTTTTGATAAGCCCCTAGCACTTCAATCTGCTATCTTAAAACAAGTGACATTGTAATCCTGTGGGACAAAGACTAAATCTCTCTCCCTCTTTTAAAGCACGATGAAGAAAAGGATAAAAAGAGATGGCTATTCAAAAAGGAAACTTTAATTGAATTCCATGCTGCCATGCTCCAAAAACAGCTAAACCTCTACACACACACACACACACACACACACACACGTACACACACACTTCTGAGAGATTCAGCCTTCATGCAAAAAGCCCTTGAAAGCACACACATAGCGTGCCAACAGCAGTCTCCGGTTGCAGTCCCCGCGGTTTTATTGTTTGAGCTGTTTACAATGTTCACTATGTGATCACTCACATCATCAATATGAGGCCTTAGCAAGAGGCCCTCTCTTCTCCCTGAAGCCAAACAGAAGGACTTTGATAGCAGTAGGGTCTCCAATAAAGTTTAGTGCACTCCATGCTAACAGCAGAGTAACTCAATCCCTCAACACTGCTTATCACTTTGCTAAAAGTCTGTTACATGCAGACTGGAAGCTTGTATACAGAAGTAATTAAGTCAGAGCTGTTATATATTAAAATGGCTGGGTCGCTTTAAAGAGGCAGTGGTAATGGAAACAGAGTGGCAGGAAATACTTCACCAATTTGGCCCTGACTCTCTTATCTCCTCGCCTTGACACTTCATCGCCACTCTGGATATTTGAAGGAACTGGGTTTGGGAGAGAGAGCATGTTCTGTTTTAAATAACTTGTTGGATAAACAATGTTCCAGAAGGTGAAACTTGGGTGGTATCTGCCGAGTGCAGTCAGGGGAGGATGACGGGCAGCGGAGCAGATGGACCGAACATGGGATTCTTTTAGTTAATTGTGGATGTGCTCTCTTTTTTTTTTCTTTTTTAATCCTACAAGATCCGAGGCAAATTCCGTCAAGGGAAAAGTTGGATAACTGGGCTCTGTAAGAAAGGACTTTGCTTGTATCTCTGTTCAAGTGTTTGAAAGTACATTCCAATACACTCTCAAATCTCCAAGCTCTTTTAAAACGATGCATCAAGAGGAATTTTCAGGTGTCGTTCGCCTGTAAATTTGTGATGAAATCAAGAGGCTCTTAATGTGAGATTTTTAAGGAGCCGTGCCCTTATGTTCAATGAGCATAAGTAAAGGGTCCTCTATGATGTGGGGATTTCTAGCTCCTCACTAGTGTGTAAGGTACTTCATTTAGGAGTGTTTTCCACACAGAGTGCCTTGAATTGTGCTCGTCTTCAGTCAATATAGACGTTTTTTTCCCCTCAAGACTTTATTTGATTGAAAAGTTGAGGTTTTTGACTTCTCATCATTTAAATGCCTTACATTTAGGATGTAGTGTGAAATGCTGAACTTTAAACCCTCAACATCATGGGACCTAATTGTATTATAGAGGTGACCAAAGTGTGGCCCGTGGGCCTTTTGTGGCCCTCGGAGGGATTTTGTTTGGCCTTTAATTACATTTAAAGAACAGTAGAATTTAGAATGACCAGCACTGAGTGATGATGCAGACAATTAAAAACAGATTTATATATTTTAAGATTTTTACCAATGCAAATCCTAACAACATAGAGATAAATTAAAAATATGTTTTAAATGCAAAGAATTCATATTTTAATGTTTTTACCTTTTTATTTAAATTTCATGTTAAACAGGAGTTACACTGACTTTGACGCACCATTCTTAAAACTCGACTAAATACAGCAAATATTACTGATGACAGACTGACCCATATCCTGTTTTTGTTGCTGATAATGAAATAAATTCTTAACAACCAACCCAACAAATCCAGTTAATTTGACGTTTTCTTTAAATTAGCAAAAATGCACGAGACTCTTCTCAAGTCTTGTAATTTTGTACCTTTTTCCACACAAAATTTACTTAATACTTTGTTTTAATAAGCTATTGTTTTTTAATGTAGCCTATTAAGCAGGTTAAAGCAAAAAAAAAAGTGTTTTCATTTTAAGAATAACACATTTTGGTGACTACTTTCAGCTTGACAATTTTGGCCAGCATCTCAGAACATTTGGACGCCACTGCTTTATATAAGGCAGATGACAGACTGTTGCTTCACATAACACAGCTGGTAGGATCTCATGTTCAAGATAGGTAAAAAATTTAACGAGTTCAGACACTTTGACATTGTTGCTGCAGGAACAATTTCCTGCAAATCAATGTTTAATGAAAGGAGAGAATAGGGAGAGCTGACTGTTGGAAGAACAAGCATGGGAGGAGGAGGAGGAGGAGGAAGGGGAGGAGGAGGAGGTGAACAGAGAAGGATGTGCCTGACACCAAACGCACCCAGCAGGATAACATTAGCTTCATAAAGGTAGCCAAGTTCACAGCCTTGACCACCGCAAGTGACCAACCACAGATTGCCCCGTGCTGTTTGAACACATCCTGCTGTGTCTGGGTGGTCCTTCACAGCATCTCTGTGCTACACAAGGCTAACACCTTTGCACCTGACATAAAGAGCACAGAACTGTTAAAAGTTTGCAACAGGTTTAGAAATGCATGCAAGGTAGACTGCATGATGACAGTTGACGAGTCAGCAGCATGTCACTTTGCCCTTCAGGGACTGACTATTTTCAGAGGCATTTACCAGCATCACTTCATATCCCCCACCTCCAGGCTCTCCACCATCAGCAGGACTCATTAGCTGTTGTTATGCCCCCCTCTTTTATTTTTTTGTTCATTAAGATGTGCTAATTATTCACCTCCATATTTTAAAACCCTCCTGATTACCAACAGGCAATTAACATTTGATGAGAATGATGAATGTTAGTGTGACACAAGAATTAGAGATAAAAGGGAAAGAAATACAAAAAGTCAAGAATTTAAAAAAAAGATGGAGGGGCTAGCTGAAGTTAGCAGTGATACTTAATTTTAAGTCAAATTTCTTCTAGCTGAGTCACTAAATTGAGACATTTGACTCACAGTGGAAACACTGGTGGGCTAATTACACAAGAGGGACTAAAACATTGTAGTAATCAGCGTGGAGAAAGTAGGAGGTGTGAGCTGCTGCGTGTTTAACACTGACCTGGATCTGCTGCTGGAGGAGGTTGATTTTGTGCTGCTGCTGCAGGAGCTGCTGCTGTTGTCTCGCAATCTGGTTGAAAACAGAGATAAAGAGAAAAAACCGAATCAAATAAACTTTTCTCCACTTCATGATCAAAAGATTGAAGTATCATTGAATTCAAGTCCCTTTCTGTAGTAAAATTTGAGCTGAGATGTAAACAGGAAGAGAAAAACATCAACATTAAAATATTTTAACTGGGAAGAGAAAGGTACATTAAATGGATGATTCAGATGTTTTAAAGTTGGTTTCTGTGAAAAAGTTAACAATATAGACTCTGCTCCAAATGCAGGGAATAAATTCCACTACCGTGTACTGTGGTATGTGGCCACAAATCACACACACACACACACACACACACACACACACACACACACACACACACACACACACACACACACACCCTTTATATCTTACCTGTCTATGAATGGCCTAAATCTGGAGAAATAGAGATCAGATCTGACCAGATTGACAAGCTAACGGCTAGTCACAATTATCAAGTGGATTTCTGTGGACTTCAAACCATTTTATTTTTACAGTTCATGCTAACATTATTTGGAAACCTTCATGCTGTCATAAATGGGTTTTTGCAGCTGTAATTAGCAGCAGAGCACGTTATCTGTAGCTCTTGCAGTTCTGTGTGTAACACTATAGCCCAAAATTTAGGAATATTTCTGCCAAATAACCATGTAATGAAATATTTATATGAAAAACAGCATGAATCAATATACGATTTTGGAGATTGGAGTTGTTTAAAGAGAGCAGTAAACCAACTTTGGTCTAGGTCCTGCTTGACTAGATGTTAGCTCAGCAACCCCAGTCCTCAACGGCTACCATTCTTCACGTTTTAAATGTTTTCTGCTCCAACACACCTGATTCAAAGGATCTAATTACCTTCTTACAGTGTTCAGTATGGTGTTAAGGAGTCAACTAAAGGATGATTGATATCTCTGGACTGGAGTTGGTGACCCCTGTGTTAGCTCATCCGTTTGGTCAGAACTTCTCTCTATTTCTCTGAATGCAGGTTGTTCATAGAACTATTTACAACAGGTAAGACGTTAAATGTTCACAAATAAACTATCCCTATAAGCAAAAGCCCAATTCTGCCTCATGACAGTGACAGACCGTTAGATTTTCTTAATGAACATAAAATGACCCGTGCAGAAGCGCGCAGTAGGAACTTGTGGCGGAGGAGACTAAATGATTTACAGGACAGACGAATGTGGTTACGATGGAGATCGCTGGTGTAGGCGGAGTGTGACTGACAGAGGTCCCTGCTGCCCCTGAGTGACGCGCAGCTACACCGCAATCTCTCTCTCATCCACCACTGCCTCCTTCTACATGCTCACTTCATTGAGCATGACAACCGAGTTTTAAGTGTCATTTAATTTTCAATTTTAAATATAATTACAAAGTGTTCGCTGTAAGATATCTGCCGTCTGCAAATGTGTCAAGATTAATTTGTGCTGGCTTCCTCACGAGTGTCAACAGTTAATTACTGTGTTGTATCTTGATGGCTTGATGACATTCTGGCTCTCAGCGGGCTTTCCTTCTCTCCTCCATCCCCCCCCCCCACCCCCTCCAATTTTAATAATATTCCTCCATTTTAAAATAAGATCAAATTCCTTAGATCTCTGCTCACTCATGCTGATATGTCTACAAAACCTAAAGAGTCATGTGTAGTTTGCAAACGAACATCATTGATTGAGGAAGAAATCAATACTCTTAATGTATTATTAGTGTACTATGACCGAATGTATCATTCTAAGGTACGTGGTCTGTCTCGTCATTTACAACAGGAAGGTCTGGGAGTGTGCTGGGAAAACTCTGAGTGAACTCCTCGCTGATAATTGACTCATAGCCATTAGTGTGGCTGTTGATAATAAAAGTGTCGCCAGTGTGGATAGTTTGTGTCCTTATTTCTTCCCAGACATTAACACACTTCATGGCCTGTGCTAATTTGCTGATTTGTACAATATGGCTCATTGGCCTGATTTGTGCTGCAAATCTAATGCCTGGCTTGTTATAATAGGAGTCGATTTATAAGATATGGAGGACTTCCCGTGTTTAATATAATGTTTAATTCACACGTTGGCTCACATTTGTTGGTACAAGTCATAATAACATTTTTCCCAGCGCGCAGCACAAATGTGTGTGAGCGAGCATGACCGAACCATCTGAGACTGTAATATTATTATTCTGGAGTCCAAGATTTTATTGGCGCACCTCAGGCATGAAATACAGTAGTTTGGTGACAACTTGTTACAAATGGGTTTAATGGGGTTTATTATTGAGATAGATAGGAAGGGTAATAAAGTAAACAAGGCTGAAGGAGGGATGACAATGAATGTTTCAAGTTAAAAGGGAAGAGAGTTTACCTGCTCCTGCTGCTGTCGAGCGAGCTCCATTTGCTGCCTCTGCTTCTCCATCTGTGAAGCAGCGAGCTTCTTCTGTTCGTCGTGTGCAGCCAGAAGCTGCTCTCGCAGGCTGATCAGCTGGGTGATCATTGTGGAGAGCTGGTGCTCCTTTTCTGCCAGGCTCTCTGGAGTACCTGGTGATCAACGGGAGAGATCAAGGTCAAGAGCTGGAATGAATAAACACAATAATGACTTGTAAATATAAATAAAAGGTATGAATAGAGAGAAAGATAAATGCTCAAAATGTTGCATCTTGGCTATGATTTAGTTACCGGGTTTTTTGAAAGAAAAACTGCAAAAAGAATAATAAAAAATCCAGAGTTTGTACATTGCTAAATTTAGAAAAGTAGCCATGCTGCACACACACCACCAATCATCACATTGTGCCATTGTAGTGTACACAATATTTAACACAAAGAAAAGCACACAGGAAGCAACCGACTGCAGTGAATTCACTAGAAAGTGTTAAGGTCACACACAGCCTGGAGTTGACGATTTTTGCTGTAGCTGGTGTTCACGGCTTTCAGAGTAAGAAAGAGAGGGAATTGTTTCCGGCACTTAGACAAAGAGCTGCAGGGAGCCGTCAAACCGAGGTGGCAGCTTGTGTCAGACTTCCACTGGTTATTATAGAGGAGGTGTTAAGAGTCCCTGTTTTCAATGGCCTCCAAACCGTACAGGTTATAGATACTGCAATCACACCAATGGGCTGGGGTAGAAGTTTATTGCAGAATAAATGGCTCAACCTTGTCAAAACATGACAAAAGTCAGAATTTTGCATACAAAGTTCTAAATGCAATATCCAGCTGTGATCTTCAACACACTCACTCCTGCATGTGCATACTTCAAAATAAAAAGCAATGACAGACCAATTGTTTTTCCCCTCTCTCATGACCACTCAGTGTGTGATAGAGAGAGCTGCTCCGCTGTACTGCTCTCTCTCTCTACGCCTAATCAATGCTAAGTGATCCTACCATTGACTTACACAGCCAACATAATTGCCAGTGAGAGGCTAGACAGTAACTCACTCTCCTCCTACTGCACTCCCGTGTGACAAGCTGATCCCAGGGAACACGCTGAAAAACTGATAGGAAAATCGTCAGAAGAAAAGACAGTGGGAGAGAACAAGAGGGATAATAGCATCGGGATCCAGATAATAGTACAGCAAAGCCTGGCCTGGGGCCAGCGGAAACTGAATTCCTTCCTGGGTGTCTTCCTCTCATCTCTGACCACATCTGTCTTGAGTTTCTCCGAGAGCTCCCAGGGGCCCTCTCCACTCAAACTATTTTAATTTGACTAAACACCTGATTTATTTTATCTCTCCGATGAGGAAAGCCGTTTGTCTTAATAAGGCCTGTCAACCTCCAGAACCCATTCAGGGCAATTTACTGGCAGGCTTGTCTGAACCTCAGTTCGCCCCGCTCTGCCTCCGCTGCCTGCTGCAATAGAAGAGAGCTGCAATTCTCCATTTATTCTCCTAACGAAAAAAAAAAGGAGGAACCTAAAAGCAGCTATTCATTGGGCCTGTGTGCAGTCTCCAAGGCCTGAATTGACTTCTTATTCACCCGACTACACTTGTTGTGAATGGCTTATCTGTAAAATTGATACAATCAGCACCAATTTTATTAACCTTTGGCTGTGTCTACAAAGGAGCTGCTTTTTATAGGTAACTAGCGAGACACATCAGGTGATGCCACAGTAAATCACAGCTATCAATACTGCAGCTGGAAGGAGAGGACGAGGCACATAGACAAGGAGAAAGAAGGAAAAATAAAAATCATCAGCCAGATAATAGATGACGCTATGGCGGGGGGGGGGGGGGGGGGAAAA
>SSNR01000015.1:854469-981627 GCA_006937965.1 Callopanchax toddi
GGGGGGGGGGGGGGGGGGGGGGGGGGGGGGGGTGAAAATGAGATCTGGACTCCCACTTTATCTTCCTACATATTTCTCAAGTCATATGCTATTTTAGGACAAGGCAGCAGAAGGTTTTAAAAAAGAGCAAAGGATATGTGGAATGCACTGGATATGATGTGTCTTGTGAGCATAAATTTGCAGAGTGACGTGTGTGAAGGTTCTGACGGGCTGCCCTGAGAGCGGGGTGCCTCATCCTGCCCAGCCAACACAAGAATACCAACAGAGAGCTCATTGTTTTGATGTTCAGTAGAACTGTGGGAAGCCCAGAGGATTCTCTTCAATTTGAACTTTCATCATTTAAATCAAAACTTCTGATGGAAATGCTTTATTTCAGTTGTTTATAACCATCTGCAGGATGTTTTAAAGAGCAATTCAGAGTAAAGTTAAATGTTTAGGGTGATGTCGTAATAGAAAATGGAAGTATTTCACATTGGAGACAAGACAGCTGAGCAGAAAATCAGACGCATATGGTTTTTGTTGGCTGGTTAGTGTTAAAATCTCTTTTCTTCCTGCTTTAAATTATGGATCAGCTTTAAAATGCAGATAAAACTTTTATTGGGTGGTACAGAAGAGGAGAGTCGTGGTCTGCGTCTGACCAGCCCACTGACAAAAGAGGCCGTTTCCTGCATATTGCATGGCTTTTAACAGCGGTGGGGCTGGGGTCCGCCTGTTAACATGTCTCCTCACATTGAGCTTCCGACGGCAGACGGACGGCTCGGAGGTGCCATGGCGCTACATAAACCCCAGCAGCCAGGCCAGACCTAACATGTTGTGACATCTAACTGGTAGAAGACTGAGACCAAGTAGAACAATACCAGGCGCGAGTCATCAAACTGCTAAGGCATTTCTCTTGTTTTTGCGCGCAAACTTCTGATAATCTTGATCGACTTCTAGAAGGAGGGGATTATAAAGCTGCGCTGTGCAGTTCCAGCCCATTTAACATTCACCTTTTGAGATTCCTGCCTCTTCTAAACGTCACAAAGTAGGGCAGAAAACATCAACGGATGACTAAATAAATGATAAGAGAAAAACAAGTTGAGCCACGGTTGCTCAGGGACGGACGGGGGTATTTGAGCCTTGGGGTCTTTGGATAAAAGGCACTTTGTAGGGGTGAGATTTGTTTTGTCCAATACCCACATCTCCCTCTCTCTTGGCTCTCTCCTCTCTGCTCTAATCAAGCAGTCTCTAATTTGGGTTCCAAGTCCAGTACCGGGGAAAAAGAAGCAGGCTTGTTACTTTGAAGAGTCCCGAGTGAATAACACAGATAAAAGATTCAGGCACACAAAAAAAAGAAGAAAAGCGAGGGAGGGTGAGGGTGAAAAAGGGGGAAAATCACAAGGCACCCTATTCTCTCCCCTTCCTTTTGGTTAGGACAGCTGAGCCATTATGACCAGATCTGAATTGAGTTTTTTTAGCACCAGAGGACTGGAATTTCTTTGTCTCTCTATCAGTCAGCTATTGTGGACCTTCCATATGCTGCAAGACCATCTTAAGTAAATTAGGATTTTTCTAAATGCTGCAATTGTACAAAGCTGCATCCACACATAGCTTGAATGCCATGCATGCTGAGACTCTCTGTCTTTGCTCTCTCCCAAAGATTGTGTGAACACATGTGTGTGTGTTTGTACAGATGTGTGTTGCACTCTTCTTCAATGATAAAAAAGTACATGTTTTTGAATAAATGTACATGTGCATGTGACCTCTGCAGTCACCTGACCCTTTGTCCATCATTTCTGCGAGAAAACATAGACACCAATTGATTTATGGTATGCTGCATGATTTTTTTATATATATATAATCTTTTTGCTTTTAACAGAAGCACAGCACTGCTACAAGGCCATATGTGTTTCCAGTAATGTGGTGTTAATGTGTCTCCATGTCCTACAACCAAGACAATATGAGCAACAGCTGTTTTACCTGGCTTGCTGCCTCTGCTATGATACAAAAGCTGTTAATCTTGCCAATAAAACCTCATTAACAAGCAGAAGCGGTGACTCACAGGCACGTCAGCCACCGGCAGCAATTACTCTCTAGGTGTGTGAGACGTACGAAGGCATACGATACGCTGCTTCCTGATGATACTCTGCCAGTCATCGAGTTAGAAAAAATGAATCCAGATCATCTAAAAACGCTAAAACCATTTAAACCGACATGAATCTGGATATTATAGGTTATGTTTTACCTGCGCGGCACCAGTATATTTAATTAACCATTTTGATTGACACGTGGAGAGGTTTTTAATAAAAGCACACTTCAGCGCCTGTGATTCTGCTGGTCATGGTGAATGCTGATAGAGACTAATATTTTGATGATAGAAGAAGAAGCTTCACTCTTCGGTATAATTATGCTAATGTAATAGCTCCAGCACTTAACTGTTTATCCATGACACCTCACAAGGCACTTCATCAAAGACAAGATAGAGGCTCGACCTGAGCCTCTTCCACAGGGAATGCAAGTGACCCTTATATTTAAACTAAAAAAAAAGAAAAATCAACAGAAACTTTTCATACTCTTTCAATAAGTGAATGCATCATTCTTTGACTTTTTAATACGCTGTGACAAAACAGGGATCCTGCCACCACCATTCGTAGCATGGTCTGCACAGACAATTAAGTGAAGAACAAAGATTTTTTTCCTCTCATCTCTATTCATCTGTCACTGCCTTTATGATGAGAATTCTGACCTCTGTGACCTCAAAATATAGACAGAATGCACAGTTTTCAAGGTCCCCGTCACATAAAAGCCTGCCAAACAGTGATCAAGGCAAAGGCTCGCTGTCTGCAAATCCTTGGAAGTGAATTAGGAGTTAGATGTTATCTTGTTCTTTTCAAAGAGCATTTATTCACAGGTCCTACATGATAAACTCATCAGAATGGACTTGTTTTCTCAGTTTGTGCTGAGATTCGTGAACATACTTTTATATAGTTGTCTTTGTTAAATAAGTGCATTAAAAATGCTTGCTTTTGTCAGAGTTTAAGTCAAATTACAAGACAGAGAGAGGAGAAATGCAGAGACCCACACATGTATTCACTCTGCAGAAATACACATGAATGCCTGCATAGCTGCATGATTTCCTCTAACTGCAGATAACAGATATTGGTTTTACACCTCACTCTCTAACCTTTTAATATGAGCCACTTAAACATCATGAAGCTGTGATGATCAGAGCAGAACAGACCAGGTCGGCTCGCAAAGACACAACAGAGATGTGATTCTGCAGCTCGGTGCAACAGGCACAAGAGGGGAGGGAAAAAATCTTGCAGGCATTTAGAATCGTCCTCAGTTAAAGAAAAAAATTCAGTTTTTTTTTTCAAACAATAAATATTAAATGTAATTCCTAACCTATACAAAGAAGACAATTAAAAGATTTTAAAAAATGAATTTAGGCTGCTATTTTATGCTGTATGTATTTATTGTTAGTAAAGAGAGGTTCACATTCATTTTTGATCAAATCTAATAATTTTTTCTTCACAACCTGTAGGTTGGTCACATTTTGCATTGAAATCCATCCATTAGTCATTATCCTACTCCTCTAAACACACCAAGGCCTCTTTAAGTGAACAACCAATGGTAAACCATTGAAACTCATCTCAAAAGGGACAGAATCCTGCACCTTTTGCACACAAACACCACGAGCACAGGCGCTACCTTTTTTACCTCTATTGCCACAAGCTAAATTCCTCAATTCATTAGAGGAGAAAAACACACAGTCCAACACTCACATGCATTCATCTGGCAAATGTGGCCTGAGGAATAATGATTTACTGTGGCTCATATTTCACCTGAGTGCACAGGGCAAACAGTTGACTGAAGTGTTGTGGAGAAAATGCTAACTGAGGCATTTTTGACTGGAGCAACTGGACAGATACGGTTCTGTGCTGTTTGTGTGAATGTATGTGTGGATATAATAAGCAGCATGCAGTTAAAAAAAAAAACTAAACAAAAGAACTATTTAGAATTAAAGATGAACATTAAAGATTGAATCTTAAACACATTTAGCTGAGTATTTGCAGCCAAACATCACAGCATGGAGCTCAATAGAATTCAAGTTGCATTTTCAAGTGAATGAAAATGTTTCAAAGCAAACCCGAGCGTCTCAACAATACAGGCTCTGTGTTCAGACTGTGGAGTCCTTTCTGTCTGTGCAGGAGTGTGGCCAGCGCAGGTAGGGCCAGCATCGAATCGGTCTCAGCTGCCACCCTGCCCTGCCCTCTGTTCTCCTCCTAAAGAGCTTCCACTTATCTGCCTGCTACAGGACTGTCTGTGTGCAGCCGACCACTGTCATGTAGAAACCATTCTCAAATTGATTGTGACAGCGCAGGGAGCCCTGATTTTTCTGCTTCAGAATTCAAGCTGCCATTTCAATGCACATAGTGTTAAGCTTTTTTTTTCCTTCTTTTTCACTCATTTTTTTTACAGATTCCTTCAAATGAATACAGCTTGTGTTCCAATTTAGAAACGACATATTCCCCTCCAGTTTGTGTAAATGCTTCTGCAGAATGCATGCTTCTTTTTTTTTTTTTTTTTTGCCCCCAATGGGAGGGCGGTATGCTGGCACTCAGCAGGGAAACTTAAACAGCTCTGTTAAGTATGAATCTCAAAGCATGCAACAGAGGGGATACTTATCTTATACTGGACACTGTGTACTACATTTGTATACATTTCACACAGCATATGTGTTATTTATTATAAATATGTTTTTATACACCATGTGATGGAAGAAAATGTGATTTGAGGTGTTTATGTCTATGTATCCACATCTAAAGTCCTTTTTCTCTCTTTTTTCCTCAGCCTACTTTTTTCTTATGCACTCGTTCCACCTTGCCTTTTATTATCTGCTACTTTGTGTGTCTTGGAACCCTTCCAGTCGGCCTGCCTTTTCTTCCTCTGTGGTTTTGTTCGGGAGATTTCATCGTTTCTGCAGATTGACAACTAAGCTCAGGTATGAAAACAAACAGCTCACGAATTGACGGGTGAAAAGAAATCCACCGCTAATGCTTGCAAACTTCCCTCTTTTTTTTTTTGCCTTCTCATGCTGATGCTAAGCCTTTAAAGCGTACAAGAAAAGGCAGATGGAGATTTGAAATCATTAACCTCTAATAACACAATCTTGCGTGTTTGACTTAAGCACTTTACCTCTGTAGGATCGTGCTGCTTGTCTTCACTGACTCTATACATCTAAAGCATTACGCAGCCAAACACCCACACAACAATGAGCTGTAATTATAGATGTGTCGTCTGTATAGAGCTAAATGGTTGGGTTAGAAGACTTTGAGAGGCAGATCGCTGATGCAGCTGATACAATTGTTTTGTTTTGTTTGTTTACAGTACGTGCGTGTTCACTTCAGCAGCATAAAGTGTTCGAGGCATGTTTGAACACAACTGTGTTTAAAAAAAGTCTCCTTTCATGGGTAAACCCTCGGGTCAAATTCTATCACACTGATTGATTTTCATTAGAATTGTCTTCTAAGAAAAAAGGGTGAAAAAAAAAGCAATTCCTCACCAGTCAGATTCCAACACTTGCTTCGAAAGCACAATAACTCATCTTCCAAGGTTTTGATGGAATAAGGTCCAAATGAAGCCTACAAGGTGCCTGGTATAATTGGCTGAGGAATCAGTGAGCGATCAGCATAGAAAATACAAGGCCACTCAGCAACTGTAGTCTTTATCTGCATGTCAGCCTGTATTTTCTATCTTTCATTCATTTGAAACCTACAGGCATGTTTGCCTTTTGTACTCGTTTTAACCTAACAATTAATGGAACCTCTGATTCATCATAACACTTTAGATCTTAATCATAAGGTGTTTTCTGCTTGGTACCGTTGTTTGTGTTTTAATTAGGCAGACCTTGTGCATCTCCAACCCTGGGCTTCTTTTTAATTGCCCATATTTACATCAGGCAGACATCAAACGCAGAGAGAGAGACATTTGTAAGGGTGAGCACAAAGCAGCCCTTTGAAATGTCTACAGTCATATGAAATGGCATGCTAATTAAAAATCTAAGGCTGCCTCTGTGATAGGAGAAGCATTTATATTTGTAACTGCGGTGTATAGACTGTCTCCATAACTCATCAACACACACACAAGCCATAGTGTTTATTATCAGGCTCCCTACCTGTTTACAGACCACCAAGTAACCTTCCCATTCCCCATTCATCAAACAGCAGAAATGGCCTCCCTGTAATTTAACACCAAATTTCAAAAGGCTAAATCATTTTAAATATTTTACACCATGCACTTTGATCTCCACTGGCAAACAGTGCACCAGCACAGACACAATGACTCTAGTTTACCTAGAGATGATTTATCCTTCAGTTCATTAAGGTTATTGCCAATGAATATACTTATTAGAACGCTCAACAGCTGTTTTTGCTTCCCTCTGCAAGTGGAGAAAAAGTAATTCAATTTTGCTCGTGCACTATCCGTGTGTAGAAACAATTAAGGAAATTATGTTTTTGTAGATCTATGCACTCTGCAAATGCATTGTCTTATAAAATGTATTACGTTTATTTACAGGATCTTGATTTTAGTTTTCTTAAGCTTGCAGATTTTGACTTTCTGCTTAATAAAATCAATTGTTCCTTTGGGAACATCCTCTCAAAAGATATAAAAAGGTCTAATTGGTCTGTTTAATGGTTAAAAATAGCCGAGTTCAGGGCAGATACAATAAAAAAAAAAGGTTTTCTTTCTAAAAGAAAAATAAAAGGAACTGGCTATGTTTGGCAAAAATGTGTTTTTGAGTCATCTACATGCAAGATAAACTCCTTACATTAACATAAAAGTAAAACACAGATTGAAGGAAAATAAGAAACAATGTATTCCTAATTGATAAAATAAGAAGAACATACAAGTAAAATTTTGATTAGATAAATAGTCTCTACATGAAGTACAAATAGACAAAAAAAAAAGTTATGTTTGGATATCCTGAGGGTGCGTGCAGGAGCCAGTGACAGCCTGGTGCTATCAGTCAGCTGCTTTTTCGTCTCTCCTGCTCTTCATAAACACGCCTGCTTTCAGTAACAGTCAGTGCTAAGGACTGAGCCAGAGCCTGGCCCATTCTCAGCCCACCTTCACCCTGTCATAAACAGAAATTTTGGGGGAGTGTTGGGTTGCTTTGCTGTGGTGTGCTCAATTCGCCGCGCAGGGCGTTCACCATCAGACATTCCACTTTAAACGCGAGTTCACCTCCACGCCGTCTCCTCTCCTATCTCTGTGTCTTCTCCTTCCCTCGGATCAGCCACCGCTTGGTTTGCATCGAGCACACTTTGGGTTCAACAATAACCAGAGCAGCATGAATGCTCTGCATGTGCCAGAGCAGAGGAAGAACAGTAAAACGCTGCGAAGCACTGAAGAAAAGCTCATTGGAAGGAGTTGGGCACTCAGCAATAGATAAGAAATATCAAGGCGACCGGATGTTTTATTTCAAAGTACAAGGCATTTTCTGACATTACAGAACATGCTGGATATTATGTAAGTCTGATAGGAATGAGGAATGTTTTTAAGATGGCTCAGACACTTGTTTTTGTGCTAAATCTCCTCGGTTCTGATGCAGTCCTTGTAATCCTACCTTTTACTTCTGCCAACAGCTCACTGGTGTTGAGCCTCTCCATCTTCTCTTTCCAGTCTTTAGAAAGAAGCTTCTCCATGCATGATGATTCTAAAAACACAAAAAGAAGGAAAAATAACATTGGAACTGAGTATTTTAAGAGTTTCATTTACTTGAAGCTTCCCATCGCTTCCGCTTTTAATAATTCTGTACATGACGTAAATCTATTCACTTAAATGTGAAGTCAGGGCATCAGATGAAAGAAAGGTATTTTATTTGATGGCGAACATTAAAAGAGACTGTTGAGAGATGAAGCCAAGGGTGGAGTGAGGAGGGAAGAAGGCTTTGTGATGATAGTTTAAGGGCAGAGACACACATTAGGTGGGAGGAAAGGAGTGAGACTGGGTACGTCCAAACGTTCACATAGCTGCCAGTGATGAAAACAATTAACATTTGTCCAGCAGACAATGAATCAGAGGAGGAATGGCTGCAATCTGCCGTGCTGTCGCTGGTGTAGCTGATAAAGAACATGCTGGGCTGGCTGACCCAGGCCTCTGCCATCTCTGCTCTGCACAGGGTTCAGCCTGTTCCCATCAAATACCAGCAGCTCAAGAAAGGCTCCAACCTTCTACCTCGAGCCACTCCTTCCACAGACTGCCTCAAAATCTGGACCAAAGTCAGAGATTGCATTTCTGTGGAAATGGTATGGCTAAATCTCACCTGCTTGAATGACCTCAGTTTGAAGAAACATAGTTTTTGACCAGACTGATGAGCAAAGTGGATTTTCTTATTTATAAAAAACCCTAAAACCCCCCTAAATATAGCAAACATACAAATGATTTCACCATGATCTGTGATAACTTATCTAATCTTTGATGGCAGTCAGTCATAAATACATTTGTGGTTTTTTGGATTTTCAGTCTGGCTCTAAAGTGTAAACATAAACTGTTTAACACAAAAGAGAAACAGGAAAGAAAGCTGAAGAAGGACCCATCACATGCAGCATTCAGGACTCTTCCAGTTTCACCATTATCATACTTGACATCAAACACTGAGGAGATTTATACAGTTGAGGATGTATACAAGTGTTGTTCCCTTTTATCCGTCTGCTACATCTCTTGCCTGCTTCCACAAAGCAAACAGCCCTGTTCCTTCTCACAAACACACAGACTTCAGAGGAACTGGGAGTAATGGGGGGGTGGGGGTCATTAGTTCTTGTGGCCTTGTTTTAAGGACAGTTTTTGGTGGGGATCAAGCAGAGTCCCTGTTTTGTTTGATTGTCCACTTCCTCCAGCGTGATGGGGGTCGACAGGATATCTTCAGCTCAGGGTCATTATAACATTACTTCTGCTTTATTGACTTTCCAATTCCCAACTCACAGTTTGTCCCCTTGACCCCAAGAGAGGGAGGGAGCAAAGGCGATGTCTTCCTTGCATGTGTGTTAGTTTGTGCTAACGCCACGTGTGGCACGAAGATCACAGATCTAAAAACAGGGGTTTAAGGGGCAGAGGGAGTAACAGAGATCCGCTTTTTTTTTCTCTGTCTCTCACCCCTGGGTGAGACAACTTCCTCTCCCAGAATAAAAAAAAACAACCTTATAATCTCTACAAAGACAAAGCAACAACACTGCTTGACATTTCACCCCAAAACACAGAGAAGTCATATTAAACAAACACATTGAGCATATGTTTGTTTGCACACACATGCTCCCACTCTCGAACACACACATACATATGCACGCACGCTTTCATAACAGATGCTCCTCTAGCACTTGATCATTAAGGAATGCACCAACAGTTGGAGATAATGCCGTGCCAGCTTCCATTCTACTCCAGTCCTCCCCTTCCCTACATCCACCTCCCTCCCAGGAGAGCTGCTGCTCTCCCTCCCTTGCTTCTCCATCCCCTCCGCTGGGCCAAACACGACCTGTCAAGTCCTCCAGCACGAGAGAGACTACAGCTGGAATGCACTGCTGTCCTCCCTGAGCTTCCACCTGAAAGAGGTGAATAATGACCTGGATTAATCGTTAAAATAACTCTCAAACTCCTTCCTATGTTCCAACGGCGTGGACAAAACAGGCAACCCACAATGGGTTGGGTGAAACTTTTTTGTGGGAGAAAATCTGGATTCTTTCACTCTTCCAGTCCACTTTTTTTTAAAGAATTTAGATTAATAGAAGGAATGCTATTTCAGTTTTTTAAAAGAGCGTGTCTCTTTTCTCAGAAGGCGGTAGAGACGCCAATGGAAACACTGTTCAGCATCAAACTAATTACTGTCTGTTTATTTTATCTCTAATAATCTGTTGTTGTATGTCAAATAGAACGTAGATGAATCTTAAACCATGTCAGCCAAAATTTACCATGACTTGCAGAATAAAGCTAAATATTTAACACGTAGTGCTGAACTTTTAAAGTTTTAATGTAAAGTTTGCAGCTTTTGTCCTTTCAAAGTAGGACATCATCTTCTGGGGAATTAGCTTAAACAACAGAAGAGTCCAGTGAGTTTATTTTTATTTTCCTACGGGGGCTATTAAATCTCTCGCACCCCCACCCCCTTCCATTTTTCCCCCGCTCCTCCCTCTTGAGATAAAATGCTCTGAGGCTGGGGAGCAGGTCATTCAGCTGGGATGAGAATGGAATGAAAACAATAGGCCTTATCAGGCTCTTATTTACATTTTCCCAGCGTCCCTGCAGTAGACAGCTTGGCTTGTCACCAAGCCCAGATCGCCCCACTGGACCCGGACCAACTTCCTCCAGCCCCAGCTATTCCAACGGTCCCTACGGACCCTCTTGCCTGGCACGGGCCCCCCCTCCACTCTGCAGCTAGCGCAGATAGCAACATACAAGACAAAACTACTGGAGTGTCTGTCCAAGACATGTTCCCATTGAGAGAGGAATGGCTTCTGGACTACTAAGCCTGTCTGGGTCTCATTGTCTCCGCTCTGGGGCTGCTGCTATGTAAACTGGAAGAATGCCCTTAACCCACCCCACCCCCCCACCCTTATTTTTTAAGGAGTTTCCAAATGGCACTCAGAAGAAAGTGAATATCCATCACTGATTTAATTCTGCCAAAACTCGGCGTGTTTCTCTGCTATCAGGGCTGTTATCTCTAGTATACAGCGTTTCTATGCCGGTATTGTGTGATCTCGCTGATGTGGGTGAACAGGCACCGAAAGTCAGACACCTAAAGCTCAGATGACTTGGCAAGATTAGTCTACTTCTCCCTTTTTTCCCCCCTTTTCTGAATTAAAAACAAAACAAATGATCCTCATAAATTTCAACAATGGAATGTTTCAAAGCTGATGAGAGATACAAACAATGCCTTCAGCACCTGGCAGCAACTGGTGCCAGAATATCGTGTTCAGTGGAAACCGCAGGAGCATGCAGCTATCTGCAAAATACACATATTGATGCAAATTCTGATGTCATTTTCTAATAGCTCCTCAAACTTGTAAGATTTTGAATTTGTTCCATATTGTTTTGAGATCAAGTCAAAGCACTTTTATTAAACTGAGTGCTAGTTAGCTATAAATGTTGGCGACTGAGAAGTAAAGATAAAGTCATTTTTTAAATTTATGCTTTTATTGCCGCTGTAAACAATCAGCGTAAACCGAAGAGCTCAAATTACTGCCCGATACGCCAAACTGACAAATAAACCCAGTCCTAAACAAATCAAACGCTGTCACTTTGGAGTGGGCAGTAAAGGAGCAGATCTTAAAAATTCACGACACACTGGTTTTCAGGACTACACCGGAGTTATGAAGTGCGGTTCGAGCGCCATAAAGCCAGTAAATAATCCAGCATTTCCACTTTCACATATCAGTGTTTTCAATCTCTTAAAGGTTTGCTAAATTTGTTGATGCAACACAACACGCCATCATGTTTCAGAGGACCATGACCGCCTCAAAGCACAAAAATGGTTTGTTGCAACATGCAGCAGCGGGTGTTTTATTACCCTTGGTTGTCAGCAATGAAAACGTTTCAACTGCTTGCCACCACATTCTGAGCCTCTCTCTGTGCGCACTATTCTCCCGGGAGAAAGATGATACTTGTGTTTGAGTGTTTGTTGTGTTGAAAAGCCGTTGGCAGAGAAAAGAGAGCAATCGGAGAGAGTCAACTTAGCCATAAGTCACGGGAAAGAAACGGAGAGGCTTCCCCTTCAGCGCTGGCCTTGTACAGTATATCAGTTGTCTCAGCCTCCAGGGAAAACGTGTAATTAAGAAATCAATGATCAGCTGACACTGACAATATAAATAATTTCCTCTCTACAATGCAGCAGATTGGACGGGGAGGAAAACAGGCGAACAGTTAGCATTCCAGGGGAATATACACATGGGAAAAGCGGGAGTTTAGAGTGTAAACATCTTGAACTGAACTTATTTTCTGTAATGTGACAATAACAGATGCAGTCACCTAAAACAATCTAAAAAAGATAAAAAAGCTTTTAAGAAAATTTATTTAGAAAAAAACATGGAATTTTTGAGCATCAATAATAATACAACTATAAAAAATGTGTATTAAAATAAAATAAAATATTGAGATATTTCTGTGATAAATCTATGACATCATTAACTATTTGTGAAGCTTAATACATGTGAATGATGTGAATACACATGCATTCATTATATGTAAATGTGTGACAAGATAAAAGTGATTAAACTCAATTGATTTCATCTGAAAAAGCTTCTGAAATGATCCAAGTCCTACAATCACCACTCAGTACAGTAGATTTCCTCCAGGCATAAATCCTGTCTGCAGAAATTAAACTGTCAGAATCTCAGTCAGACAATGATAGGTTAACTTCTAATTTCTCATCCACTCTAAACTGAACGGGAAACAAATCAAAAGTCGAGATTGATCAAAAAAAAATATATGAAAAAAGGAAAATGACTGTGAGACACTCCAAGGAGTCCTTTGAATATCTTAATCACAGGCACACTAAAAACAAGACCCCATCATCAAACCAAATAAAACATAATAATTACAAGAGGCAGGCAGGGAAGTGAAATCCAGAGAGAAAACATGTTTTTGTCATTCAGCCGGTAGTCCCTGAGACAACAGCTGCTGGATGCTGCAAATACTCCTGAAGTCTCCATAATCATGCTGTTATTGA
The DNA here is from genome assembly GCA_006937965.1 of Callopanchax toddi. Taxonomy (NCBI): domain Eukaryota; kingdom Metazoa; phylum Chordata; class Actinopteri; order Cyprinodontiformes; family Nothobranchiidae; genus Callopanchax; species Callopanchax toddi. The sequence goes on from SSNR01000015.1 coordinate 867,170, forward strand.
AGTGAGGACAAAAAGGGCACTAATTGCATGGGAGCAATCGGAACGCAATAGGTTACACACCCGGGAGATGCTGCACAATGCAAACTGTGAAGAGGAGGAGGTGGGGGTGGGTGGGGGGTGGAAAACATTCAGAGCACAACGCCACGTTGTCGCTCATTTTCAGGCAATTACCTTTCCTCGTTGTCAACAGTTGAAGAATAACCTACACGGTTTCCAGAAGACAATTTTTTTTAGGGGCCAGTTAAATAATTCCTGCTTTTTGATGTGTAATTACTGGTGCTAGCGTGCGTAAATAAAGAAGTCCAGCTCTCTGCTTTGGTGTCAGTAACCTGCAGAACACCTGCACCTCGAGGTGGGCTTTCTTTACCTGACACCTAATTATTATTCCACTTGGTGAACATTTCTGTTAGTGTTCTGTTTGGTCATGTAAACACTCGCTATAAATATGTTCAGTAAGATGTGTTTATCATCTCATCTGTTCCAGTACCTCCTCTTTTTTTAATGTCCTCCACTTCTTACTCCACCCTTCTTTCCTAAATCCCTGCCAAAATCAGTTGTTAGTCTGTTAGCAGATTGTTTTTTTGATCGGATGAAGTCAGAGGTCTTTTCGTGAACAGGCATTTGAGGCTTTGGAAAAGCTTTCACGGGGATTAAAAGTTAAATACGAAGTAGTTTGCTGTTTAAACACTGCTCGCTGCTTAAAATTTGGTTCTCCGTTTCTTCATGTTCGGAAACGTTCGCTTCCAAAGAATTTAATTCCATTTCCTCCATTTAACTCTGAATGAGTTTTGGAGTTAAATGTCAAGTGGACTGAAAAAAAAAAAAGTTTGACATCTGCAACCACAGGTCAAAAACTTTTACAAACTGCAGTTTAGAGTGAAGAAAACATAAGTAATGTGCAGGTAAATAACTCTGGTGCCAGGAACACAAACAAACTGGCCTCTGTGATCAGGAATGCCCCCCGGCTCCATCTCCACTGACCAGCGTGTTAATCCTACCGAGCTGACCTGTCCATTCTGAGGAACCGTCTACACACACAGCACCCTGACCTTTCTAAATAGGACACGTGTCTATCAAGCATATATGAATTAAGCATCCCCAAGAGGCTTCACCTCCTGAGCTGAGCAGCATGTGACCTCTCCCAATCCATTTTACTGCGGCACTCTGTGGCAATCAGCCTTGAATTATTAAAGTGAGCAGTGAGCAATGATCAATTCATTGCGGCCCTCGCTTGCTGGCCGCCCGGCTGTACTTCAGCAGAAATGACATTGAGAACACTTGAGTATGCTTCCAGACAATGCACATAAATGTGAAATATGTCAGACCCAATATGTCAATAATCATAACTGTACAGGCTGAGGCCATGTCCAGGCTAATCCCGCTGAAATGCTGTTAGATGACTGCAGGGTGAGCAGGTTTCAGCGCTGTGATTCCTCACAAATGCTTCCTTGGGAGAAAGAGAGGGGAAGCTGAGGGGTAGATGATGTTACCACATGCTGACAAGTGCTGTGCATTACCAGCTTTAAAAGAAAAGCTTTTATATTTGTCATAATGATTATTCCCCGAATGCTTTTAACATATCTTGGAAGAGCATTCCCACAGACATGTTGTCAAATTGCAGCTTTAGATGCCAAATAATCTAGGTGAAAACACAAATTAACCAAAGTTAGGAGAGAAAGACTGCAGAAAAGTACAGAAACCTGAAAGTTGGTGATAGTAAAGAAGAAGAAGAAAAAACACTCAATCAAAACTTAGCAAGGAGGAGATGAGGAGCCAAGATAAACCAGTACTCAGAGCCCCCAAAACTGCAATCTCCCCTTAAGCCGGAGAGTGGCAGCTGGCAGAACAGCTGGTGAATAGGATTAATGTCAGAAGAATGAAATAAAACTCAACATATGTCCGAGCCTGAGGTGTTGGGACTGTGCGTGATTGTGCCCCCGATGGATGCCATGTGTGCAGCTGGAAGGAGCTGCTGTGCTGCTCTGCTTCTCGAACCCACAAGGTCACTTTTAAGAACTGCGACCATTAAACGCTTGGATAGCAAAATGAACTTTTGATTCCTTCATCTCTTTACTTCTCTGCTTTTAAGTTTCCACTCAGGCAGTAAAAAGGTTATTTAGAATGTGACAGTCTCAGTAGGGATCATAAAATAAAAAATAAAACAGATTTTCTTTTTATTAAGAATGAACAATTCTAATACTTATTCTAAAATAAGAATTTAATTGCATTTGCATTTATATATTTAGCCCATTTATGAAAAGGACCGTTTCTTAGAATATAATAAATGCAACACTAATTATTTGACACTGTCACAACGGTGCAAAGCTGAAAGTGATAGGCGAGTGTGCTCAGTTTAACAGAAAGAAAAACTAGTCATCACCTCTGGATTTGAAGTCGATGCTGATGAGGGGATCAGCTCTCAGGAGGATGAACATTACAAGCAGAAATACGTCAACTCAATTTCAATTTCTAATTTCCATCTGATGTTAGCAATCATTACGGTCCACGCGCTGTAATAAATGATAATAATTTCACACAAAAATTTAATTAATGGGTACCTTGCATTGGGGAGAATGTTTAATTTTTTTTATTTTTGGGGGGGTGGTGGTGGTGGGGTGGGGTACCCTGCAATTTAACTGTCAGACATAAACTTGCCTGCTAATCATTGCTCGAAAACATTCACATTTATTCATCTATGTTAAATTAATAGACGTGTGAAGAAAACGTGGAGCCCTGTGATGATCGCAGTTCAGTGTGATTTAGTAAATTAATGGCTGCCTGACTCCACAAGGACAAAAAGAGACTAATAGGATCCACATGAGCGCATTACAATTTGCAGTGAAGCCAAACGTCTGAAACATGCATTGAAACTTTATTTCAGGAACGCCGGACGGCGGCGACGTAAAACCCAACCGTGAGATTTGAAATAAAACACACTTCATAACCGAGCTTTGTAAATGTGTTTGAAAGCTCGTCTGCATAGCAGTATATCTTCAGATACATTTTTTTTCCCTCATTAAACAACAGCTTATGGAGGGAAAACAGAAATATTTTCTAAATAATTAAAACTGTTTCCTCATCCTCACATATCGTACTAACTAGACCAAAACACCAAAGGTCACTTTTTCAGATCAACACAAAGTTTAAAATCCTGCCTTGCTTTTGAATAAAGAAAACATTAAATTACCACAGCACTTTTAAAGGTTAAGATTTCAAACTTTTAGAAAGTTGCCATTTATTCGCCTTCAGCTTTCAAAACGTGCCGTTGTTCAAGATCAGCAACAATAGAGGCTGCAGTTTTTTCTTCTCTCTCAGTCCGTTGTTTTCTGTGGGATACAGAGCCATACGGACTGCAACCTGCTGGGCAAAGATGGAAAAATTTGCTTCTCATAAGAGACTGAGTTCATTGGTCCAGCTCACGGCGGGGCAGCTAACTACAGCACTGGCTTTGTTGAACAAAGTGCCACTCAGCCATAAATAATATGACAAAAAAAAAGGAAGAACGAGATGCCAAACAGTGTAGTAGAAGATAAACTAAAGGTTTAATCCTAGAAAAAAAACCATCCATATACTAAGATATTAGGATAAACCCATCGACTGACCTCCATGATAAGCAATTGGCAATGTCGCATCATCTTGCAATCCTGAAAATTACATCGTCGGTTCTGCTTAAGAGCGGTGATATTCATCAAATGATTATTATCATTGGCACCCACACTTTGCAATGCAATAAAACAGAGTTCTATTAATTTCTCTTGACATTTTCATCACACCTCCTCTTGCATGTAAGATTATTGAACAAGGAGAAAAGGGGGGGAGCATTGAGTGGGAGAAAACACGTGTTTTATTGCTGCTGATTAAACAGTCTCTTTGTTCAGGAGGTAACTCATCAAAGTTTGCTGTTAAGATGTTCGTGCTTTAAAAAAAACAATGCAAGTATGTTAATAGGTTGCAACAACTCAAGTTGTCATGTTTGGTTGCATCAAGGCGGATCATTCTGCAGCGTGGCTGACGTACCTCTGACTTACAGAGGAAGCCTGAAATGTGCTCTGAAATCATTAGTGGGCCACAGAGGCTGCCTGAGCCTGGGGTTTGGGTTTCGCTCACACTATTTTGATCCTCGGTCAGATGACACCGTTTCTTTTGTCAAGTTATGTGTGGAGAATGCTTTGGGAGCTGAATACTGCAGCTAGGACAGTGATACTCAGTTGGCACACAAGTCTCACAGTGTAATATGCACACACACACGTACATACAGACACATGTGCCCCCTCTCTGCTCCACATCCCACTATGGAATAGCCCCTGTTCTTCCTATTTCTGACTACCTCAGCACCTCCTCCTCCTCCTTCCACTCCCTTGACTTGGTATAATTTGCCTGCATGTAACCCTCCTCATGTTTCTCATAACTGCAAAACAAGGCTGTTATCTCACTTCTAGCCTATATGGCCCAATGACAAATATAGTAGCATTAATGGCTTCTACCTTCTCCCTAGATGTCAGCACTGCCCTCACTATGGGTCCCTCCAAAAGCCGTGCAGTCACAATGCAGTCACTTATCATAAACTGCAACAGGTTTAAATATGTAGGAAAGACCTAGATCTGTATTTATACTACAGAGGCAGAGATTCTGTTCAAAAGTGTCGTTAACAAGACCTACCTACGCCCAACGTGTGAGTGCATAAAGACAAGCAAGTCTCTGTGTCCCCCTCGCTGTGATTTGTCTCTCTGAGACACCCGTTTCCTCCTATCAAGGGGTTCCTGTGCAGCCAGTAAGCCAAGATCACAATGGGAGTTTTGTGCTGCACGGGTGCAGGGGGACACACAACAGCTGAAACTTGGGAAGATGGCCCCTGGAATGCTCCACAGCAGTTGCTACTGTTGACTAATCGGAATATGAGAAGTGGGGAAGGTGATCTTGAATGCAAAGAATGGCACATTGAAGAAGCAGCTGCTTGTTTTGTCATCTGAATGACCAAGACAGCAGAAAGGGTTCCCGTTTTGAAATGGGCAACAAAATCTATATCTTAGCTTGTGTAAAGTAAAACCTGAGTTGGCCTCCGTCACCCCCACGGGGACAGGCTTGGGTTATGCGATGGCTCTGTTTTGGAACAGATACTAAATACATAATTCAGCAGTGGACCGAGCTCTTGGGCTGACTATTCCCTTCATGCAGCCACTCCATTTAGCAGTGGGCTCTGATCTCAGTCTGGCAGAAGAGCAACTCTGTCACTGGAGAGTAAGAAAGGGTGGGAGACAAAATTCATTGGAGGAGGGGAAATGTTGATCTGGACTAGATAAGGATAAAAAAAGAGATGATAGGGTGGAACACCGGAGGATAAGTGACGCAAGACAAAAAACAAATACTGGAGGAAAAAGGAAGTGTAATTTTAAAAAAGTAAGAAGAGAATAGGAAGTAGCGGAGGAGCCATGTGTCAGTTTTCTGGAAGTTCACATGTCAGGCTGGCGGGCTGCCCACGGCATACAGCCGAAAAATCTATTTAACGTCTGCTTTGCAGGGTGACAAGAGGGTTGACTGGCAGAGAGCAGAGAGCCACTTTTGATCATGTGTCCTAACAAGCGATTCCAGCTCATGTCTCTTCAGCCTGAACAGATCTACATTACCTATTCAAACAAAAGTGACAGACCAGAGCGCTGCTCCACTGAGCTGCTGCACCATGCCACAGGCCAAGAGAGATCACACATACATATGCACACACGGGAAGGCCCCCATTGATGCACACTCACAGAAATATTGGCCACTTGATCAAACATGTTATCAGGATAAGGAGCTTGCTCAAATTTATTGACAGAAACAACAGATTAACAAAGGTTTTTTGGGACACAGAAATGAGGCTTTCACAGATGTTTGGCTTGTGTTTACGTCCTGACAGAAAGGTTCTGGGCTCAAACTGTACCGGACGGATGCTGGAGTCAGAGGCTGCAAAGAGCAATGTGTGAAGAATGCCTCAAAAATCAGCAGCCAAGGCAACTAGATTTCAAGTCCTCATTGCATATGTATGGAGTCAGAGGCTCATGCTCAGATCATTATAACAAAGATTCCTATTAATTAGGTGGGATAAAGCAGAACCAGATGACATGGCAGCTGGTGGAGACGAGAGGGGAGATGGGCGGGCGCTAAGAAAGGAGGGAGAAAGTGCATCAATCTGTTTTAGAGTGAGGGAAGATATATTCTTGCAGAATCATGCACAATAGAGGTTAAAATGGAATTTATAACCTTTAGAAACTTCATTTAGGTTGCAGTTAAACAAATAAAATGTGCAAAAATAAATTCGATGACACGATCAGCACCTGCAACCAATTTCCCGTAAGCCTCTGTGTGGCGTCGACAGGGGCCGTGGCACTGAGAGGGAACGGTGTTACAACAGAGTCAAGGGTTCATCAGTGCTAATCAGACCACAAGCTTAGAGCTGATCCTATTCTCTGCCACAGCTTTCACCCAACACAGAATCTCATTACATGGCATGTTGTAATAGCAGATAATGACCTGGGGCTACTCACACAATGCAGATCACTCCCCCACACTCAACCTACTGCACAGTCATTATACAGTGATAATACACAGCCTCACCGGGGGATTACACTTACAAACAGAGAAGAGAGAGAGGAAGACAGGTCTAAGTGGTAACTCGGAACCAAACACGATTCAGACACATAACCCAGAGCACGAACACAATTAGTCCAGTGGCACGCCCCTGCTGTGCTGCTTTTTGTCACCAGCGATGCTTAGCTTACCTGCTGCTGTAATAGGGGAACTCTTTTTTTTTTTGTTTTTTTTGTTCCAGTAGCCATTAAATATTCTTCTACCTGAGATAAAAAAGCATGCGGCTGCAGTTTGCCTGGTGGTTTGGCTCCCCTTTGCTGAGTTAATTAGCCGTGACTCTGTCAAAGGGCTTCAGGTGTTGATTATTCTGCTAGAGTACCTACAGTAGGCACTCTGAGAAGTTTAAAAAAGTAAATCTAAACATTTTTATACTTCTCTTTTTAAATGTTGACATATTTTAAGCATTTCTGCATATACATACTTGCTGTTGTTCCAAGCTTGCAAAAAAAAAAAAAGTTACAGACATTTGTTGATCACATCTATAAATTATGTGGGAAAAGTCTCCTTTGTCAAATGTCTTCAGGCCACAACTGTTCACTCTGCTGTTTTCTCAACATCGGTTTTGAACCTGAGCCAGATCTCTGTGAATCCTGACAGCATAACAACAGGAGTCAACACAAAGAAATGTTGCTTTGTCTAATCAGAAGCTGGAACACATTATTTGATTTTTTTGTTTTTTGTTTTTTTTTTACTTAAACATTTCAAACTAAAACCCAAACTTCCTCAACAAACCCAAAAAACTGGGCTTCATACTGCTTCAGCATGTCACTCAAGATAACAAAAAAAAAATTAGGCTTGGGTGTCTTGGCAAAGACTCAACAAGTCAATAGCAAGTCCAGGAAATGTTCTAAAAGCTACAATGGGAGGGCGAAACTCAATTACCCGTCCTTGTCTTTGGGACGATCATAAAGACTCAACACACAAGTATTTCTGTGTTGACTTACACGGTATTGATTCATACTTTAGTGCATTATATAAAACTGTTCTAATTGCACGTGAATCAAAGCAAGGTCACCTTGGGTTTTTATAATGGTAGCTATTTTTCTTTTTTACCCTAATACTTAATACTGACATTTTTAACTCTTGACAAGTGCTGTCTGGAGACTTATCCATAAATAATGCATTTACAATACCTAGTAAATAAACATGGGGCACAATCGTTAGCCCTGCTGGCAACTCGGCCTAATAGAGCTTTTACAGCAAAGGTGACTATTCAGCTAAATGCAGCGCTCACTGCTGGGAGGACATTTTCATTCATTAGCACAGTCACAAGCACTTAAAGCACTTTAAGGATCAGACACAGAGAGGAAGGGTAGAAGGATAGAGAGGGTGAAAGGGTAAAAATATATAGAGATGGAGGGATGGAAGAATTACACCTATAATAATGAGAAATGTCTCTATTGTTGTAAGGCATTGTGGTCAATGAGGAAATGTGGACAATAAATTAGTTAATAGAAGACATGATGGTAAATGAAGACATAAGTATTACTCTTTATTAGGCCAGACTCTCCCCTGTCTGTTCAATGCTGTCTAACACTGAATTCATGCTTCTTGGTCCCTTCGATTGTACATTTGACTCGATGAAGCCCGTTTCACATTCATTTTGTCATCTGTTCTAGTCTGCAAACGTCCACCTTGCTCTTCTGCAGAGATGACCTTGTGCAACCCACCACCAACAGCACCATATGTATTAATAAAGCTCCCATTCAAAAGGTGGCGCCAAACACATAACATACAAAGAAAACTGCAAATCAAACCATAAACCACTTTTTGGATCATCTATATCTCCCTGAGGGAAAAAAAAGAGATCCCTTAAAGTTGATGTGTTTTTAATTTTTAAAAATGATAAATACATATAATATAGTCACATATTAGGTTGTATGTTAAGCTAAAGGCCTCAAAGTAAAGCATTGTGGTGCAGCTGACCCATGTCATCAGTGCATCAAGTCCCAATGGTTTGTGCAGATGGACTCATAGAAGTATGAAGAGGTCTTTAAGGTCAGTTCACAAAAACCACCACAAATTAGAGCTTTACTTTATTGGACTGAATAGCTACTGTCTGAAGATGATGACTACTAAAACACGATGGGAGTTTTTGGCAAGTTTTTTGTGTTTTTTCAGATTCATGAACATAAAAAAATTAAAACCAGCTAATGATGATTTCACAATATAAGCAATCTTCTACCAGCCTCAACGTTAACTTTAAATAACTTTTAATATTCCATTTGAGAAAGAAAGTGTAGAAACAAATCATTTTACTTTCCACTTCGGGTTTATATTGAGCACAAGGACAATGAACTTTCTTGACCTGAGAGGAAACTCTAAGAAGAATGGCAGCAGATGGTGAAGGGTCCCCGAGGACCCCTGTGAATCGCGACCATGCAGGCACCAAATCAGCCAAATTAGACACAACAGTTGTTGTGCATGTAGATAAGCTGTATACTTAGCTTTTCTGTTGCTTATGACACATTAGCAACATCATTTAGACAACAACCGGCTCCTCCATCCCTCCTTGTATGTTGTTTAATGGGTTAATCCATCCCTTTTCATTTCTAACAGCGACTCACTCCACGAACAATGACATGAGATTATAATTTCTCAAAGGTTGCTGTTAAGTTTTCTGCAGGCAGTTTGAAAGGGTCTGCCTCCCTCCATCTTACAGTAATCACTGATCATCACCACTGAAGCTTCCTCAAGAGCTCTTGACAGCACAGTAACTCTCAGTTCTCTCAGTGTGGGGACAGCACTCTGAACTTTGTAAGACTCTTGTCTTCTGCTGTGCACCCTGCTCAGAAACTAATTTCTCCTAACAAGGGACAGTATTTTGGTGGTGATGATACACAGTGCATGAGGCAGACCAAGCCACTATTATTAACAGGAGATTAAAACAGCTGTATGGCGCTCCAAAGCACCCTCTCCTTCCTGCGCTAACATACGGCCCTGGATTACAAGCTGCACTTGACCATTTAAATTACCGCTACAACCAGCCTTCACCAGCTGGGGCTCATTAACATAATGTCTGCTCTTGCTACTGAGAATATTGACAATCTTGCAGAAACAAAAAAAAATCATCAGATCAAAAGAAACAAGTCACACGTGAAATGTACTCTTTGCCAAAAGATAAACGTAGGATTTGAATGATCAGTTTAAATTATTATAAGCCAATAACTGATCCTATCTATAACAGCCTTATCTGTCATCCAAGCCTTTAGAGAAGGCAAGTATTCACAACTCAACTTCAGCAGGTTGTTTGAACCCGTTTCAGTTATCTCTGCTTTTAGGTGTTTGAGGGAAAATCTTTTTGGTGTTCAGCAGAACCTGGACTGATTGCTCTGTCTGATCATATCCAAATGACAACACAAACAATCACTCAAATGAGGATGCGGCTAAATGATTTATTGAGTGAGAGGCCTGCGATGCTCTGTTACAAAGATCACCACGTGCACACTTCAAAAAAAAACACAAAAAAAGAAGAAGTGGCAAATTATTTTTAGGCTAACAGAGGTCTAATTTATTCGTCTGATGAAGTGCTTAAGCTAAGAGCTCCCCAGACACTAAATGAGACACATGGATTCCCAAGGGGGTTTAACATTTGATTGGATGTAGTTATATTACTACAGCCCTAATTAAGAAGGGGGATGTGTTTCAGCAGCTCTTTCAAATATTTGTTTTTCCGCCATACTCCTGATAGACTGCAGGCTGTAGGAGGGAGAGCCAGGCAGGGCGAAACGTTGCAGATATGACGGAAACCAGCAGTCTTATCATAGGAAATGGATGTCTTTCTCTCAGCGTGTGTGATGTGTGGAGTAAAGATGAACTAATTAGGTACATTAATTGAGGGTGAGATCTTCGTGAAGGGTTTGGGCTGTCTGTGGGACTTTGATGTATAACTGTTCAGAGTGAAAAGTGGTCTATGTGGCAAAATAAAAAAGAGAGGTAATGTTCCTGGCACCGGGTCAGCACTATGAGTTTTATAGTCTGAGTTTTTCTTGGCACGAAAGAGGACCACACTTATGCTGAGGTGCACTGCCACAGTGCCAGTCTTTGTCACACTGGAAGAGTTGCAGAACAAACTGGAAAGACTATAACGTCAGTAATCCCAGCTTGTGTGAGCTCGCATAAGTGTGTGAGATGGAGAGAAATAAGAGGAAAGAGGCGGACAGTCAGGAAGCGAGAAAAATGTATTGAAGAAGGGCAGGAACACTTCAGGCGTTCCTACAGTTATACTCTGAACTCACTGACACATAAAAACACACACACACACAAGTCGTCATACCATCCTGCTCTGTCTTTGTCATCTCCTCCAGCTTCTTCTGCTTCAGAGAGTCCACTACGTCTGCCAGGCTTCCTTTGCGGCGCTCCGGAGTTCCAAACGCTGATCCGCTCAGCAGGTCACTTCGCTCCCGGGCCCCCTCCTCAGGCTTATGCGGAGAAGTGGAATTGTTCCGGAAGGAGTACAGGGAACATACTTTATTGCTGTCAGATTCCTGTAGGACAGAAAAAAAAGTTGGTATGGGAGTCAAAAATGAAGATGCTTTTACTGATTGGTGTGTTTCTGTGCTGTCAAAGCTCTTTGAGCATTTTGACAGTTTTTCATTCAAATGCAGTCTCTAGATTTGTCTTTTTTAACATTTTCAACCCAGGGCCGATTTAGCCATATCTTCTCTGGCTTTTATACAACAGCTTCTGTATTTTCAACAGCTGCCTAGCTGCTCTGCTAAATGAGACACGACAAGTGAAAAATTGAGATGAAATGATGAGGTGCATTTTCATAGGACATATCCATAATGTGCTCAGCTTTTACTATTCATACACACAGGTTATACTAAGAAACCTCCCAACTATAATCTCTTAAATTGCTGTTGAGAGTGCATTTGTGTTAGAGTGACTGCTGTGTAATTTGTTCATTTTCTAGCAGAGACCTATTCTCAGCTGAGTGCCTTGAGCGTCCGTAAATCTGCATCCTGTCTCGGGCTGTTGTTGTTTTTTGTCCCACCTGTGCATGGTTTAGTATTTAACTAAGGGTCCTGTCTCTGGCTAACTGGCTGAGTGCTCCCTGTGCACAAACAGAGACATGAAGAAAAAAGGGGGGAGAAGAATGGGGGAGGAGAATACTCTGCACATGGGAGTGTGTAGTCAGCACACAGACTGACAGAAGGTGGTGTTAATTATGGTTTCTGGAGGCTGAAAAACCAGAAGGTAGCTAAGCAGCCAGGAGTTGGAGGCTTTAACAGGGGAACAGTTACGTCTGATTTAAACTTTGGCCAACACGGAGAACAGAATAAACATGACACACATTTGTATCAAATGCAACCATATGCACAGACAGACAATCCTAAATAAAAACTCAGGAAATCAATAGACTGGGACTATAGTGTTCGCAGTGCCAGGATCTCATCCCTATGTGGCATGTTGAGCTGGAGGTGGATCCATGGGGGCATGCAGAGGGGTTTGGTACCAAGCAACGGGGTGGCACGACCGATCTGCACCTCCTGGCCTCGTGCTGGATGGTTACGCTGCACAGCAGAGACAGTGGAGAGCGCTTGAGGTGTAGTGGAGAAGTGCTGGGTTAATCAGCTGGCGTGGGTTCAGGGCACAGCCCACACAGACACATGGCACAGCAAGGGAGTCAGGTAATCAGCAGCCCTCCCATTCCTTCCATCGTGTGTCCCCACCTCCTCTTCTCTCATTCTATCATTTACAGCCTCTAGCTTACCCTTTATCTGTTCTGCTCATTTTGTCTTCTCGTTTTAACTCATTTTCCCCATGTCCTTTTATTATTTACTGAAATTATTTTTGCCCTGACAAAGTTGACTGTTTAATGTTTCTAGATGATGTGACTTTTTGCTGTTATTAATTCAACAAACTGACTTATACTTAAAGATGTCTAAATAATTAATGAAAGGATTTGTATTGCTTTATTAAAAAGCATTTAAATGGAATATTCTTGCTTATTTTCTTGATAAATCCCTGCACATTGTATATAATAATACAGTAATAACAATTGCCACAGCTTTTAATATTCATCAAATAAAGTGAGTTCTCTCTTAATATTTGTCGATCATTTTGTTTTGATGAAAGTGCTGTAGATGTTTTACTATATTCATCAGGTAATTACAGTTTTTAATGATCAATTTCTTAATTTGTGAACAACATTTTTTAGACATGCTAATAAAATATTACATGGATTTAATAATTTTAAAAAAAGGTAAATAATAAAAGAAAACACCTAAAACTTTGGGAGTGAATTGATGTAATGTGTCACTGTGTGGCATTATTTGCTTATTATTTGCTTCTATTCTGCCACAAAAGCTGTGTGTGTGTTCACATCTGTGTTGCAGTGTAAAGGTGTTGAGGGTCTCAGTAGCCAAATGCAGAGCTACTTCAGAGACCCTCTGGGTCTTTTAACCACAGACTCGTCTGTCATAGGCTACCACCTGCCTCCTGCAGCCCACAAGAGGCTGTGTGCTCATCCTCGCTCTGCACACATCAAAGCAGCTCCGCACTCAGGATGCACAGTGTCTGGGGTCTTGCTGCAAATGTAGCTCTCACACAACAAGGAAAAGACATTTCTTAAACAGTGACAAGAATCCAAAGTGAGCTTAAGGTTGAGGATAAAGCTTGCGCTTCCCTTTCATCTAAAATGCTGTCATTTTGTGTGCCATCATTCAGAAAAGAGTTAGAGATTTTCAGTTTGACCCTGAAAAAGCTGTGATGTGATGTTTTCTTTTTGACGATCCGAGAATCACTGAGGTTCAGCAACACAAAGAAACCATGGAGCTTGAAGAGCAGGGGATGGAGAATTTGCCAAAGGTATTAATTTAAGCCAGAAACAATAAGAAGCGCTTGAGAAGTCTGGATTTTAAAAGGAAGGAAGAAATAGTTTTGAGATATCCTCAGAACCTTTTTATTTATACTCAGAACACTTTAGATTCATACAATAGTTTCACTGAATCTTAATTAAAGGATTTTTTTGAAAATTTCAAAATGTTATTGGAACTCTATTGACTCTTTGGAAGTACTCAAACATGTCTCAGACTTCAAAGGCAATGCCAATGCAGGTTAAATATTTGGCCATGTAGGGTTTTGATGAATTTTTGTAACGTTTGCAGGTCTCACCATGCGCTGCTGTGCCGACACCAGGCTGTCCCAGTCGCTCTCCGGTGGGACGCTGCTCAGCGGCTGCATTTCATCCGGAGCTTTTCCATGAAGCAAACTGTGCAGGGGCAGCTGAGGTGTGCCGTGGGCTTCTGCACTCTCATCTTTCTCCCAGGACAAGTGCTCCTGACCCATGGCATCATCGCCATCAACCACAGAAGCAAAAGGAGATGTGGCTTGCTTAGAAGACATGACTCTGCTGCAGAGAATAAAAAAACAAAGAAAAAACGTTAAATCAGTGAATAAAGCTTTTTAATCGATTTTGCAGCTGAGAAGATAAAACAGCCGTAAATTAATACTTCTGGTCACTGTCACTTCTTGTTGCTCTCATTTGCAGGGTATTTTTTTATTGCAGATGAGTGAATTGATCTGAGCCTGGAGCTTTGCCTGTTTGGGTTCTGGCCCAAACCCCAAGAAGGAACTCAGACAGCAGGTCAGCCAATGAGAGGTTGTTTTTGTTTCACAGATCATATCAAATTTACTTTTGTTTTTCCTGCACAAACTGTAAAAGCTCTCCCCCCCCCCAAAGATGAGATCTTTTTTCCTTTAAACATCTTAATTTTCTTTGAGTGAAATCATTTCAGTCTAAAGCATTTAGACACAAGCAGCAGCTAACCTCGTCTTCTTTTGTTTCTGCATCAAATTAGGAAATTATTAAGGTTTTGGTGTGACTGGGGCCCCTGCAGTCAAACAAATGCAGCTGAAGAATCTTAAAACCAAAAGCTAAGGACTGCATTCACAAATCTATCAAACGCTTTCATGAATATTACAGTGAAGAGTGCACTTGACTAATCAGGTGCAAGGAAAACCAATTTTAATTCTAATTTCTATCTTTTTAATCTTGTTTCTTTTTTTTTTTTACAACTCATCTTTTTTTTCCCAGCGTACCATTAATACAAGCAATTCCACTGTTTTCTCACAATTAATGAGGCTGCACTCATGCTGTGTGTTACAATGAATGAAATTAGACACTGCACCGGGAAATCTAATTATGCATTTGGTATTAAATTAAAAAGGGAATGATATTACCTTCCTATGTGGAGCGGGGGAAAGGAGCTGGAGAATATTTAGCTTCTAGTTCCCTTTTTCCTTGAGCTGTTGCTCCGTTTCCTTTGTCCCAACTGGAGGATATTGACCATTAAAACTTGAGGGCTCAGTTTTCTCTGAACCATGCATGTATGGGAGAGGTGAAATGTGCTCCCTGGCTTGTTTTTTTCATGCAGTACTGAGTGTAGTTTTTGTACAGTGCATTTCATCAGTCATCACCATCTGCCCCGTTCTCCAGCTCTATCCACAGGGGTCAGTGTGACAGCACTTTAGGTCCACCCTCAGCTTGTTGGCGCGGGTGGGGGTGGGGTGAAGTGTGTGTGGGGTCCTCAAGGCTGAGGCAGAGTGTGGAGCTACAGTGTCCTTGCACTTCTCTGTTTGGAGGCAGGCCCCTCAAGATAGGCAAAGCTATGTTCAGATTTAAGAAAGGATGCTTTCCTAACAAGGTCTGACACTCTGTCATCAGTATTTGGATTTTTTTTATTACTGAAGTAGTTTTTAAAATTTGAATCAAAAGGCTGGGAAAATATTGTAAAATAACATTTAGGAAAAAGGGAGGATAAAAATATTTGGAAAAGAAGTTGGAGCAGATGCTTTCTATCAGCAGAGCAGGAGTGTGAATCTGTGCCTGACAATCTACTCATCTGTCTGTCTTTACAAGTGTTGTCGGCTGTGTTTTTAGTAGGACTTCACCCTCAATCTCAATCAACCATTAAATTGTTTCCTGCAATTACATCAAATAGAAGCTGAGCTCAAATTTGTGTACTGTTAATTAAAAATCAAGAGTCGGAGCAAAGTTCAGAGCATGCATGTGGAGTGTTCCTGTGTGTGTGTGTGGAGGGAGTATAGGCCGATCGTGTAGTGGAATCGAACGTATTTTTTATTCATGCACCCAAAAAGCTTGAGCCCGAAGCGAAACAAGCCCCTCATCTTCAATGGAGTGTGAGCACGAAACAAAGCACTGCTTTTGTATTACACAGTAAATCAAGTGGTATTATTTTAACCACTAAAATATTCAGTCTCTGAGGCACTTTTACTTTGGTCTCCAGCCATCAGTCAAGCTGCTGAGGCGTGAGCGAGAGGAGACGATAGACGAGGAGAGAGGAAAAAGAAGACGGGGAGCAGCGGAGACTCCATCCTCCTGTAACATGTGTCTACAGCAATCTTGTTAAAGAATGCAACAGATCTGCAGCAGGCTCCATAACAGTATTTGTCAGCAGGAGTTAATAATTTATTAGCAGCGCTGGGAGGGCTGCGCTCAGGCAGCTAAAGAGTGCAGAGAAATCCTTCTGCCCCACCCCCATTTCTGACAAGCCCCATACAATACTACCTCATATTATCGAAAGGGAAAAGGGGAAGTGTGGCAATAATTCTCTGAAAATATCTGAGGGCAACCGTACAGTATTTTATTCCTCATATTTAGGATCACACAACTCTGAGATCTAAAGGAGTGTGTGTGCGCAATGGATTGGTGCTGACACAACAAAGACTTTTGATGAGGTGCAAAAAAAAAAAAAAAAAAGGAGAGCAGAATTCAGTTGAAGCATGTGGAATTTGATCATATTTTCTGATGGAATAGCACTGTTTACACTGTTGGCCTCTGTGCTTGCAAAATAAGATCAGCAAAACAACCCTGTTTGTACAGCTGCAGTGTATTCTTGAAATAACTTCACTTACATTAATAATTTAATCAGTTTAGTGAGAAAATAGGCCCAAATTTTTCAATAGGAAGTCAAATCAACTACAAACACAGCAAACAGATGAGTTAATAATACACGAGCTACCTTCTCTTATGTTTTACTGTCCTATAATTAAAGTTAAAAAGCGCATTTAGTCGTTTTCTTGAAGACAAAGCTGGAGTCACTTTGAAGATGTGAAGCAGAGATGAGAAGGGGTCAGATGAAAAAGCAATGCGGACTATATTTAGCTGACAATATTGCGCACATTTGAAGGATTAAGACTTAAGTTCTCCAGCCGTGGGCTCAGATGGCCTGGAATGCTTTGAGTCATGAATTGTTCCCTGAGATAATGTTTCATCATCGTGCAAAACAACCTCCGCCTAATTGGTAAGTATTAGAGGGGTGCTGTGCGCTGCTCGTCTCAGGGGGGTCTTGTGACTGCCAGGCCATGTGTCCCCTGCTATCCCATTTCCTCTTTCATCATAAAAGGGTCTGACCAGCTTTCAGCCGCTGGATCTGCTCTTTCACACTGTTTACCTTTTATAGACAATGGTGATAAGTAACTCCACACCGTCACTCTCCCCCAACCCATCCCACACGCTTCTCTGGGTCAGCGCTGATGTCGTGCACATTTGGGTTTGGATCACAAGCGCCAGTGTTCACATATCAGCAGACCACATGATTAAAAATAAAATCTGAGTAGACAAAGTGCAGAGGCTGCATTCTTATGAGTATTTTTTAAATAAAAGATATAGAAAAAGATATGTAAGTTTAATTAATTGGCTTTTATGCAAATGTACAATTAAAGATACAATTATGGCAAATTTAAGTATTTGCAATAAAAAATTAAAGACGAATTAAAGGGAAAAATGAAGGGGACCTCTTATTATCTCAGTGTGCTGCACTTATTCTCTTGTCTTTTCCAAAACGGCAACAAAAAAAAAGGTTCTTATTCAACCACCTCAGTTCGTTTTTATTTTGCAAAGCTTCAAACTGTGCAGAAATATGACTCCTGTCAACGTGCACCGAGCTACACGCTTTCAATAAAACTAACAATAAATAAAAAACACAAAAAGCTAATCTTTTAAAGTGAGGTGGAATGCCATAAAGACTCTATGCCGTATGTGTGTGTGTGTGTCAGAATGAGTGAGTCAGAGAGTGGGAAAATCATCTGTGTGTTTCCCTTCAGGGGTTCCTCGTGTTCTAACAGGTGTCATGGTAGGGTTCCTCTGGGTTCTTCACCTGCCATAATGAGATATAACTACCTGACAGCTCCCAGCTGGAGGAGCACTGACACAGAATCCACCGTTTAGCACAATTAAATTATCACCCTCCATTGTAATTGTGCCATGCTGTGCGGCAGCCAGGTTTCTGGATACATAATCGACTCATAATTCGAGCTGTGTACAGCGCAGCGTCTTTTTCACTCACTCGCACAGTGTGCATGCTAACACACGTTTGTCTATTGTGTAACGCCTGCGATTTCAAAGCGAGCCGAAATACAAGAGAGGTGCTTTTTACCAAACAGTTTGAGGCAGCGGTGTGCAAACTTATTTAAATCTCTCAAATGAAAATTAAAACACAGTAAAAGGCTGAGAAATGACACATTCTTTTTTCTTTTCTTTTTTTCAACCAGCGCACAGAGACAGGAGACTTGTCTAAATGAATTTGTTTAAATTGTTGCTCCATTATTGTTGACCTTCCCCTGCAAAAAGTCAACTCAATTACGGAGGCACTTCAGCTTCACTTCACATTCTCTCCTGGTACCTTCTCCATTAGAAACCGCCGTGGTTGCCGCAGTTAAAAACCACACTCGAATGATAGCCACCCAGAGCAAATTAAGCAAGCCACCTGAAGTGCACACTTTACATATTGAGCAGAGCATTGATAATTACTTTGCAGGGCAAATTATTTGCAATAATATGTTGCTGGAGGAGCTTGTATCTCACTTTAAACACTGGTGCAGCTGCCATGGCAGCATGGTGGATATCCTTGGCCCCCCCACCCCACTCCTAACCTAGGTAAAGTCTGATGCAGGTGTCAAAGTGCTGAAAAGTTCCTGTCTGTCTAATTGGGAAGGGTCGACGAGCACTCAAAAACTGAATCCTTCCTCTACCTCCTCCTCTTTCAGTCCCCCATGCCACAGGCATTTTTTTGATGGTATAACAGCTTCTCGGTTCCTCAGGAAAAACTCGCTTTTTCTCATGCAAGCTCTAAAAAATGGAGACTAGACACTCAAAACAATTATTTTCTGTAGAAATGATCAAGTGAGGATTCAGAAAGAAAGAAACAAGTGCTCAAATTGCTCTTTAATTCACTGATTTTAGTTGGGTTTTTTTCCCTTCCTGACAGGTTTTTACCAAATAAGCCATCAGTTGCTACTGCAGCACTTGAGCAAATCTCACAGCGAGTCAAGCCATCAACCAACCCAGCTCTGTTTCATGAGCAACAGTGGAGCTTTGTGGTTTGCCTCATAGTTGACAAAAAAAGTTATGAGCCCTTTGTGAGCCGGAGAAGGAAAACAGAGATTGGAATTTGGCAGGAACTTAATATACAGAAATCATCTGTTCATGCGACCTGAAATCTTTATGGAAACAATCAAGCATTGTCGAAGGAAAGAAAAGCAGCGGTGGCAGATGACATATAGAGCGGGGCGCCGTTTTTTGTTAAACGTTAAACAAAGCCCTATTCAGTCCAGGTCCTCTCTGTCGTTTATAAAGTTAAGTTCCTCTGTGAGACGAAGAATGCATTTCAACAAATCCAGCGTAATAGCTGCTACAGTCGCCAAAAATGTGTGAAGGGATGCGTCTTAAATCCAAACAGAGTCACGATGACTGTAAAAGAATATAGTAATAATATTCAAACCAAATTCTCAGGACTTTAATTAAATATTTGCCTTGTTGACTGACTTTTTTTCTATCATGTGGGGATTCTGGCAGGAGAAATCACAGAGAACTTTTTTTATCTATAACAACCATCTGTGTTATGTTTTTCCTCTTTTTTTATTATGGCGTTCACAAATAGTTCTCATACACATTAAAATATATTTTTACAACAACTGGACTTTCCCCCCTCTTCATTTACAAGCCCTAATGTATCCTTTCAGCCTCTGAGCTGAAGGGCCAGGATAAAGTTAGGGTGTGTGAGCAGCCACCTTTCATGTGACACGCCAATTGGAAAATCAAAACAGGGGTAGTTCATTTGCTCCACCCAGATGAGGCCATCTAGCTGAGCCATGATGAATAGGGGTCAGGCAAGCCACACCTCAAAGATTTATGATTAAGGCTTATTATGTTAGGAAACTGACATTGATTGCTGATTTAAACTGCTGAAACCAATTAATTTGCCCCAGCTGAATAGAAAGCATGGTCAACAGTGTGTGTCAGTCTGACAGGTCGGAAGACGCCGGGCAAAAGCGAAGGAACCAAATGAACGGCTGGTAACCAGCTCTGTTTGGAGGTGGTTAAAACTTACCGTGTGTGATTGACGGCTGATACAGGAAGAAAGAAAGAGATTGGCAAAGAAAAGAGAGATCTGAGGAGTAAAACCAGTTGCTCCAGCCACTGATCTGGGTAATTGCCCCAAAATTTGGTTCACAGAATACATGTACAAGCCGCTGTTTCAGCGATGCTGAAATGGTTTCATTCATTGAGCGGCACTGAGGAAACCTGAGTAAATGAATGTGAAACACAGCTCTAATAAAATCAGAGCTGACAGACATGGCTGAACAGAAAAATGTGCTGTATTTCCACGCTGAGGAATCAGGCACTGTAGTGGATTAAATGCTGACTGAAACACAAAATGTTTCACCAGTCGGCTGCGCTCTGCGACTCGCATTGTGCTTCAAGTCGTATCTGAATTCACAGCTAAAGGTGACGTGCTGCATTCATTAAACAAAGTATAAAACAACTCAACCTTTTTGTGTTTGTGTGTGTGATTTTAAGGGGACGAGTGTGTTTATGGATTTTTATTTATTTTTGCATTGGTTTTGTTTTTTGCTGGTTTGCTGAGATGACATATGCATCATGACAAAGTTCCAAAATGAAATCATTAACTAAATTGCTTTCTTAAAAAGCCACAAGTGTGCAGCAGGATTTGTGTGTGTTTGGATGTGGGCCACAGGCCTCTGGTTCTCAGGCAGCCTCCTTCTCCGGCTCTGTTGTGGTTTCCTGCCACCACACTCATTATGCTCATCATCAGCTGACTACGGTGCATGGATGCAGCTCGCCTCGCTTCACTCCCTGGGTTAGAAAGGGAAATAATCTGGTCTAAAACTATTCTCCACTTTTTAGCATGGACTCCATTCAAACAACAGTTTAAAAAATACATTAACTGGAGTTTTAATCAGAAAACATTTGTTTCTTTTTTCTATATTAAAACAACTTTTATCTGTGACTTGTCAAAAAGTATCTATTAGCATAAATCTTTATTCCTTTTGAATAAAAGTAATGTGCATGTGCAGTTTGAATCCACAAAGACATTATGTAACAAACTTTCTGGAAATCTGTCAATCTGTCTGAGATAAGTTTCAATAAACAAAGCAGACGGAACAAAAGGCAAACAGAGAGTGAAGGACAGACAAATATTTGTTATGAGGATAAAGACTGTAGCTGAGCAGAGCGGCAGACCTCATCACACACACACACACACGCCTAACCCATAACCCTGACTGTGTATCTGCTCTCCATTGACCTGAAGGTAGCAGGTGTGTCTTTCTCAGCCTGTGGAGTGTGTAACCATTCTGCAAACAATAGATGAAACTTGACAAAAGGTCGGTGCACTTGCAACCCACTCTTTACAGTAAAAGGCAGTCAATTTTCAGCAGTCATTTTGGTAAATAATTCACTTGGTCAGTTGTCTGTCAGGGCCTGGTTGGGTCGTAATGTGCTCCCTGGTGTTTTTAACAAAGTTTACTAAAGTAAAAGCTGCTTATTTAAATAAAACAGAATACCACGACACAAACATGATACGCTGTCCAATGGGATATTTTAAGCAGTCCTTCATTTGTTTGTATTTTTGTGCACTGGGGATGACGATGTATAGTTTATAAATCCTCTTCTCTGGTGTCAGCAGGGCTGACCCCAGCAAGGCCTATCAGATATAAATAAAAATAAAGAGCTGTTCTCTTTATATCCTCACTACTGTGTGTGAAACTGTAATCCTGCAAGTCTGCTTTATAGGAATTTTTGTTTTTGTTGTTGAAAGCAAGTAACAAATTCTAAGTGCAAAATGCAAAATATGGCACAAAAAACATTTTATTTCTTTGCATGCAAGCCAGGTTTTTATTTTAAAAAAAAGCTCTCTAAAAGCTGTCAAAAGTTTAAACATTTCCCACAACCCTCTCCTGTGGGTGTGCCTGCAAAGTGCTTTACTCCCTCTCTTGAAAACCTCTGAGGAATTGCATCATGGGATGGTGAGTATGATGGTAGCAACATACTGTAACATGGGGGAAATACCTCATTTTGCTCGATTTATAAACACCTTGTGCACTGGCCAGCTGGCTGCTCAGACTGGTCTGAGCTGTGGTGCTTTAAAGAGCTGTGAAGGTCCTGTTTAGGCAACACACACACACACACACACACACACACACACACACACACTGTCACGCAGATTTTTTTGATTCACACTCTTCCGTTATCTGACTAATATCATACATTGCCTCTCTCTTGTTTTAAGAGTGGGTTTTTTTTATCAGAGACCCTTGGTTGATACAGTTAGAGTTGATGCGTTATGAACTGCACACCGAGAGTCAGCAGCGATCTGCATATTCAATAACTTCCGTAATTATATGCGCAATTCATCAGATGGGATGTGATTGCAGGGGAAGTGGAATAGAGAGGAGCAAAGAGGTCTGATTCCTGGAGGACTAAAGTCTAATCACAAAACTAACATGATAATTGAAATCTAAATTGAAAGGCTTAGCTCTCAGGGAGAGTATGTCAGACATGGTGTGTAGTCGGAGAGAAACAGAGGAAGAGACTGCATGAACAAATTTTTAAAAAACTTATAACTAATAGTAAAACAAGCTCCTAACATGTCTCTGTAATTCATTTACAAATTAAAGCATGTAACAAAAGATCTAAAGATTCAAATAATTTATTCATTCATTCTTCTTCTAACTTCTATTATTTTCTTTCTTAATTAAATTTATCTTTTTTAATTTCATTTTATTTAATATTGCCATTTTTTTGTTTAAACTCAGTTTGATTACATATTAAAAAATAAAGTTTTTAATTATAATTTAAAATCTTGTATTTTTGATGCATCTATTTTGAAAAGTTTCATAAAATATTCATATTTTCACTTTTTCCATGCTGTAGTCTTACTATGATCTTTTATTATTGCATCACGTCACATTTTTGCATAAAGTTTCTGCTCTATGATTGGACGAGAAGCATGAGGTCATCTTCAGTTCGGTTAGAGTCAACAGATTCGCCACTTTTGAATACATTTAATCCATATTCATATCCTCCAACTGGAAAGTCTACATTAGGAGTGCATAATTTAAACAAAATAGATATTAATAGTATTATTAATATTGAATCAGACTGGATTTGATCAGATTTAAATGTAACTTTCAGTAAATTTCTTTGTTTTTCATGATTAATTCTGTCCTCCATTTACCCTCTGAGCTTTTTTTTACCTTCACTCCTCGTGTTTTATTTGTTGTAAAATGCTGTAAGAATTGAGGAAAAGTGCAGACAAGTCCTCAGACTCATCCTCCTCTCTGCCCCCTTTTGTCTGCCGCCCGTCCCGACCACAGGATTCATACCGTCCCTCAATAACGTTTAATTAGTTATGCCAAATTCATTAACCTGTGCTGCTGTTCCGCTGGCCTCGGTCATAAATTTGCTTAATGTGAGCAGACGTTTTGCAGCTGTAATAAGGGACATAAAACTCAAAGAGAAACACATAGGGCTCCTCTCCAGTCATGGATCATTCTAACTCAGCAGTGTTTTAGAGCCCAGGCGGTCCTCTTCCATTCAGCAGCTATATGAGCCCATTTTGCCAAAGAAATAATTCCATTAAAATGTAATTTTACAGTAATCTTTCAGGATTTTTTGTCATAATTTTTAAGGTTTTGGCTAAAATTCTGTCACAAAGTAAATTATACTTTATAACTTGTTGAAAAGTGAAATTAAGTGAAACAAACGTGATGCATTTACAGGTGAAAGTTCAAACTGATCTTGTTCGTTTTCATCAAACCAGCTGAGAAATTCTGCTTTTTTCTGTGTCTGTACAAGTTTTCCCATAGAGACGGGTTATTGACAGTTTTTTAACCATCACAGGTTGTTGGGGTTTTTTTGTTTTTTTTAAGTTTTGGTTTCCAAGCAGACACACAAATAGAAACAGGAACACAAACTCAGGAAACAAACTGCTATTGTAAACAAGTCTAGACAATCTTCAGTGCCCCAGGATTACACTCTGTGGTCCTCTCTCCCCCCATGGTCTCCCCTAACAAGTCGCACCAAAGAGCCTATTAGACCTGAATCCCACTTTGCTCTTAAAAAAGGGGTCTTGTCCTTTCAGTACTTCCCTGCTCTCTGTTTTTCATAGCATAGGTGGTAAAAGAACACAAGTTCATTGTTCTCTCGCAGATGGAAGTTGGAGTTACCAGGGTAACAGCTCTAATCCTGTGTTTTTTAACAATGTCTTTCATATTAACAGTCCATCGAGTGCTACCTTTTAAGTCACAGGCAGGAACGCTCAACCACTTTTAATTAGCTATGATTCTGTTTGCCAAGTAGACAAGCGTGATGAGCTAATCGAAATTTACTAAATAATGACGTACCGCGAGCGGCTACTTCTTCCTCCCGAGGCCTGCTCCAAGAATAACAATAATGAGGCCATTATAGAGAACTGCTCTTTAAAACGACCGCGCTGCCACCAAAAACAGAGGATATAATTGTTCTGGTGTTTTCCATACAATCAACAACCCATTGTGGGTGACTTGAGAGCTAAGAGAGCAAAGAATGGGTGTCATAATGATTGGTCTGTGCTGCCTTCAAGTTGCTGCACAAAGTGTCCACTGAGCAAGGAGCTTGATTGACTGTGGATTTGCCTGTGGATGAAGACAACTGTCTGGCTTTGTAGGAAAATGTCCTTTCTGCTTTTTTGTGTGCATTTCCATTCAAATAGCCCCCCCTCAGGCCACTATAGAGAGGAGCCACTGAGGTAGTGAAAATCCAAGAGCTGCACAGGATCATCAGAACGTCGTGCATCCATACCTGCAAACGTTTAGCTTCCAACAGGAGATAATAAAAGCCAAAAGGAGACCTTTGATTCTAATATTTCACCTCTAATATCTCAACTTAACATTATCAGACACATCAGGATGGCTCAATACTCCAAATCTAACTCAGTTACAAAAGCTGCTCAACCATTTGGAGACTACAAATAGATAGAGACGTGATAAAGTCATTTATCAAAAGGTTTTCATTTTAACTTGCGTGTTGAGAGCTTGGTGGGTTTTGTGCAAACAGCTATCAGCTGTGCTCCATTGTAAAAGGAGAGAAGAGAAACAGGGGCTCGAGGGCAGAAGGAATGCTAAGTGGGCCCCTTTAGCCCAGTCAACCTTCAGTGGGTTTCATTTATCTTCATCTTGTTAGACTAAATTAATTAACAATCTCAATGTTACACACTTTCTCTTTTCATTACATCAAATAATGGTGAAAATGCAGGGGGAGGTCCTGCCCACCGGGAGTACACTGAGGCTGAAGACGTCTCTCTCTCTCTCTCTCTCTCTCTCTCTTTCAGTCCTTATCTCTCTACCTCTCTGTTCACATGTCTGCGTTCGGTTCCTTCCTTTTTTTCTCTCACGCTCACTCTCGTTTTTCTACTTGCTATGACTCTGCATACACAAAGCTGTTAAATGCGTTATAAAAGATTGATCTAAAGTGAAAATACATCATATCAACAAAGAGAAGCAAACAAGCGTGAATGACGGCCTATTAACGACACTCTGGATACAGAAAACTTTTGCTTTAGTTTAGTTGAACTTCTGAGAATTTATTTACAGGTTTTCAACCAGCGCCTGAAACAAAAGCTCAAGTCAGGGATTTTGATTTGCGTTTGTGACAAATGTTGACATCAAGAAGCGTTTGTTAAAAATGAAAGTGTGCACTTTTATAGCTACTAAAACTCTGCATGACTCAAAACCAAACGTATGACAACACGTTAATGAAACCCCATCTGGTGAGCTACTGTGATATGAGGTGCTGTGGTTTTATTAAGAAGGCCAATAACAGGTGGGTATTTGAGCAGATTTACTGTAATTCTGTTTAAAAAAAAACAACAACCTGGGATTCCTCACTGGAAGAACTAACTGCCATTTTTATTTCACCTCATTTTTTTCTCTTTAACCCCCCACCCCACAGCCTACTGCCCACTCCAGGACACAAGTCTTATTAAAGCAGAAAGGCTAACCCTGAAGCAAAGCCTGCCTTTAATCTTGGTCCGATTGTCTAGTCCTCAGTCAGTGTGCGTAATATCCTTCTACTGCTGCCTTTAATTAAAACTGACATCAACAAAAGGGTGTGCATTAGTAGTGCGATGAATTAGCAACGTTTTACTCACATTTATGTCGAAAAAAAATCTAGAAACATCACAGTTAAAGGGTCATCTTTTGTTTTTCTCTTTTGTTTTTCTTTACATGAACCCACCCTCCTCCTGCAGCGTTACAAGATCCAGATCTTCTTTGTACAGATAGTTATCCACCGACCTGGTTTCAACAGGTGGGGAGAGTTAAACACTGCCATCCACTTTGTAGAATTACTCCCAAAAAAGCAGAAATGAGCAATGGCAGTGCATGCTTTCAAAAATTGAACATGCCCCTCCTGTCAGACTGTAGTAGCTATACCACCCCAAATAAATTAGTACCATGTCCTGAAACAAAAGAAAAACTAGTTCTGTATATATGTGCATTCATATTTTATGTGTTTACTATAGCAAACGTAAATGTATTAAGCGTTTGTGAATACATGCTATTTGTAGGAGATAAATAGCTCTCTCAGTTGTGTAATAGAATTAGAACAAAAGGAAACCGAAAAAACTGTCCTTGTGAAAAGAGCTCAAACAGGATTGAATTTCCCTTCTGTCAAAGCACAGAACTATATTTGTTATTTTTTCCTCTCCCTCTTTTTTCTCTTAAGGTTATAAATGTGGGATTCTGTCTGTTTGAATTCTAAAGAAAATTAAAATCTTTTCTAATAGGCAAGACGTTTTCCTATTGAATTCCTGAAGGACATTTTGACGAGCAAGAGTAATGGTATCAAATTGTCCTTTCTTTTTAAAATGCCCCCAACAGTTCTAAGAGAGAGAGAGAGGGAGAAAAAAATGCTGTTAATTTAATCAAATAAGTGACCTTTTGAAAAAGAAATCAAAGAGGATTCATTAGCTTTAGTAAAGTTTGGCTGACAGCAGCTTTGAAAGGCAGATGCTGCTGCTGTGGCTTTTAATGAGCCAGCCCTAATTAGGGAGCAACACTGGAGCCTAGAGAAGGTGGCTGACTAGGAAAGGAGCCAATGGTAAATACGCTTGCTTATTTACTTCTACTGTGTGTAATGACAGCACAAATTTTTAATTAGAAACACAAGATGGGTAAAGATTTTTTTTAAAAGAAGAAAAAAACGGAAATCTTTACATTAGGTTGAACACAAACACAAGACGTGCCTCACCCCAACATCCCTGATAAGCAAGACGGGGCCAGATGAGGAGAGTGGTCAGATGAGAGCATGCTGTATAAAGACACAGAGAGCCTGACCTGCAAGCTGTTAAAACTGTGAAATGAGGGGAAGGGAGGGGTGGGGACAAATCATGTGTATGTGACCCTCAAGTTGTTGATGTGTGCTTTCAGTCTGAGTCAAGGCTACCAGGGTGAGCATGCTTCTCAGCCACGCACTACACAAACACAACCACACATACTGTACACACAGACTGGGTAATATATGTTAAAATCCATGTTTGAGATCTTTTTTTTAATGTACATGCGCACACACAAACATGTGCACACAGGACAAAGTCCACAGCTAACAATGTGTCAAAGAGATTAACCCCTGTGAGCCCGCTACCACCCCTTGCCCAACCTGTGATCCTAAATGGCAACAACGGAAATGAAACTAACCTCAGTAAAAAGCTGCTACGAAGAAAGCCCTCCATGTCAGCGTGTGGGGTTTCTGGCAGGAGAAATCACAGAGAACACTTTTTTTTTTACTGAGAAATGAGTAATAATCAAGAAGAAGAGCAAGAAGAAAAGGGGAAGAAGGAAGAAAAAAATAGAAAAGAGGAAATAAAAGAATAAAAAAAAACACTGATTATACATCTTCCTCTTATGTCTTTAATTAAAGCAGAAATATGACTTGGAACCCATCCTCTCTTTATGAACTGACATCATTAATTATACCTCTTTCCATCGAGGGATTGGATTTGCATACAACATCGGTTTGCACTGATGATATGTTTGCATCAAATAAACCCTGCCTGCTGATCTCCATACAGCCTTTATTTGCTGCTGTGTGCAGATATATACGCGCGTAGATCCAGCTCCGTAACCGCAGATGCAGTCTGTTCGGAGTAGCCAGCGGTGGTCCAGCTGCAGCCCATGTGTGGCGAGGCTGCTGTGGCTTCTAGCAGCACGGCCGCTGGGAATCGCAGCACCAATGAGGCAAAAGGATGTGGTCATGATGTCACCACTTGTATGGGTCGTTCAGAAGCCTCAACCGCAAAATACTGGAGACACATGGCTAAAATTGACTTACAACAGGTTTCCATTATGTTATTGGTCTGTGTAATATACACTTTTATTGTGTTAAGATGGGCTGAAAATCAATGGCGACGTGCATGTGCTTCGTTTTAAGTGGTAAAAACAAGCGGGGGTTTTGAGGAACAAATTTGTCAGCGGAAGTTTTTTCACTCGCCAAAATTTAAATGTGCCTCGGATCACACAAGGAGTCTTATGAAGATATTCAGCGTCTGATACCTAATAAAAAAAAGATATATGTCATTATATTGAGACATTTCACCTTGACATTTAATCGCTCCACTGTCCTCTTCTTCAGTTTCATTACTTTCAAGTTCTAAAGATACACATAAGTCCACCAACTTCTCCACCACTGGTAAGAATAACTGTTTACTTTGAAATTAAACTTCATTCTTTCATAATCACGAAGAACATTAGAACAAATTACATCTCAGCACTTAAAACTTTAAGTTTTCTTGTGATGTGTGTAATTTGGCGTTTCCCCCTCTCTCTCTCGAACGGCTTACGAGACAAAGCCTTTGAGAAAATGGAAAGAATGAGCCAGGCCCAAGGACACTGTGCCTTTCAGTCTGGCCAGCACTTAGCAGAGCAGTGGTTCCGCAAGGCCCAGAGGGCTCAGCCGAGACTTTTCTCACAATAAGGTGTCTGGGGAGGCGGGGAGTGGCACAGCCAGGGGTACTGCAGCTCTGCTCTTTTCTCCACTCAGATGGGCCCAGCGCACATAATACCATCACCATGCCACAGCGCACCAAGCCAGTGACAACGTGAGAAAACAACCGTCAAACAGTGCAGAGCACATCAAGCGTGTCTCCTCACTTCTCTGAGTGCAAAAAGCACACACTGCAGGCACACACCAACCAAAACAATATTCGACACAAATATGAATCCGCTCTCAACTTGAAGCCTTTGCAAAAAAACAAGCTAAAGTGATGCAAAAAAATCTTATTTTGCAGACAAAACCATTGCTTTATGTGTATATCTTTATAACCATTGTTGTTTTACTCTCCTCAGCTGTGTCTGCTCTCTGCACCTCATCCAACAACTGAACTTAAAAAGCAAAAGGTGTGGTTTCGAGAGCAAATGACCAAACCAAGAAGTGTTTTTATTTGAGTGCAAATAATAAGTCTTGTCAATTAGGGCTCAACTAGGAGGACTTTGATGAGAGAGAAACTTGGAGGATAGACATCCCAAAGTTGGCCTGAACCCGTATGAGCAGCTCAGCAGCCCTTTCAAAGAATGAGCCTCTGCCAAAAGCTGCCTCTGCTTAACCAAGTCTCCCACCATCTGCAACAAATGTGCTCTATTAAAGCAGTACCATATGGACAACAAGCTAGCTATTAACACGGCTTCAGCACATCCCTTAACCTAGCCCAGATTTCAAACTTCCAGTCAAATTGACTGCTGATTTAATGCACCGCCAGCAGCCATGTGGGTCTTGGCACGAGACGGCACTCTCAGCCTTCAGTCATTAACAGGCTCACATAGCGCGCAGCCCGTAGCGAGACACAGAAGTTATCTACATGGATCTCAACAGTTACCACTCCCCAGGTTAATTGATCTATTCCCTTAAACCTATATAAAAACTCAAGAAGGATACAGAGAGTCTGTGTCAGGGCTTATCCAATGCATTCACCTTGGAAAAAAGCTTAACAGAACCAGTGCAGCGTCAGCCTAGCTGGTGGCTTATTTGTCAGATGTTCCATAGTGATGAAGAGTGAATTTGCTCCCTCTGCCTGGATCCAAAATGGCAGTGATTAGCCCTGCAGGGCATGGGGAGACGGGGGTGGGGTTAAGGGGGGAAGGCGTTCTTTAATCCCTGCGGGCCTGGCAGCCGTGTAGACACCTCACCCTTGTCTGAGTCACAGCGCGACCTACCAACCACTCACAAAGCCATGCAGTCTTCTCCTCGATGACGCCACGACGCCACAGCTATGAGCGCTCTGCTCTGTGACCCAGAGACAACACGCACCTAATCAATTACAGTTTTGCGGTTTTAGCTCGACTCCAAAGTTCAGTAATTGTGTTTATTCTTTTCTCCTCCTCTTGTCTCAGCTGCTTCCATGTTGCACACACTTAAGACTGGAAGCACATGCCTGCTGTTGGAAGGCTGAACGTTTACTCTGCGCTCTCTGCAAATTTGTCACCGATGACAATATTGTTTTTTCCTTCGGGTTAAAACCACATTTTATTGTATTCTGTTGTCATTTTGAAGCTCAGTTTGAACTTTTTATAATCTAGTATACGGATAGGATATCTTTGATTGTGCAGCAGCTAAAGATATCTTTTTCTATTTTAATGTTTTATGCTTATTGCTCTAAAACACTGCTGTTAGTAGTGACCATATACAAGACAAAGACTTGTGTCTTTTCTGATTAGCATGATGCAACTTATAAAAAAGGCACCATTGGTTTGAGGAATGGAGGTGGAATGAAGGAAAAGACTCCAGCATCTTAGTTTTAACACCAATTCAACACCAAGACCCTTGAAAAAAATGGTGATACTTGGTCCAGCATACATCTAACGACAGAACACACACACACTTTGTGACAGGCATCCACACACACTTTATGTTTACTGATGTCTCCTCTTCCTATACTGTAACATTTGCACACACAGCGCATACAGCTTGCACACATACGCACAAACACACACCAATTCCAGTCAGAGTTGCCAGATGAGTAGTGAATTAATTTGTGTGAGCCACTCCAACATTAGGAAGGTGTGTTGAAAGGTGTCTGCTCATGTTTCAAATTAAACGCGCTGCTGGTCAGCATTAGCACCTCGCCACCCGTCGGCAACTGACACTTAGGGGGCTGGTGGGGGGGGCTGGGGGGGGGGGTCCCATCCGCTGTTCACATTGGAATAATTAGAACATGTCAGGAAGAATTAATTTCCTCATTTTTCAAAAGGATACACAGAAATTACCATGTTATTATATGACAGGGTCCCTGGGAGGATTGGATTAAATTTGATTTCTTGTGCAGCCCACACAACAAATTAAAGTCATAAATAAGATGGAAAGAAGCAGGCACGGAGCATATGTTTATGGCAATGAGTGAAGCCAAGGGAGCAGAAACAACCATCTTCATTTCATTTTATTTAAATCAGGCCAACACCGTGTGTCTGAATGACAGCGGCTGCTAATGGGTCGAGATTAGAGGCTTCTTGATATTAACACGCAGGTCCTGCAGTTCCTGCTTAGAAGGAATAAAACGTAACGCTTGAAGATGAGGCTGATCCGCACAAGTGTTGACTGAAATCTTACCACAGAACAATCCGCAAAACAGTACACTAACTTGATTTTCGTTTATTTGCAAGTCCTCATAACATCTCCTGTCAACAATACTTTTATGCACACGTTTGCACTTGATTGCTGCCATTAATTTGACAAAATATCTTGAAAACGGTTGCTTTTTCCAAATAGAGTGAAAGTATTTGCAACAAATCTAGCAAAAAAAAAAGTTTTTTCAGGGTTCCAATCACACACACACACAGAACATCTCATCCCAAGGCTCACATCGTCTCCTGAGTGAGACAATGTAACACAATCTTGGCTCAGAGGAGGGGATTTGTTGTTTTTTTATGCAGCTCTCTTGAAATGGGCTGTCATTACAGTGCAGTGCTCCCCTGGGCACCACAAACTTTAAATAATTTGCAAATCAATTAACTGGCTACTCTGAACGCAACAGGGATTTCACACTCCGGGGTCGTGGTGCATTATCGGTTGGAGACGATTCATGGCGTTTTGGGCGAAAAGCTCATGGTTGAAATCATTAATTCGTTTTACCAGACTTTTAGTTATGCATTACTTTCTACAGCTGTGGTGCCGGAAGATTAATAGCACGTTTTGGGGTGGGGGGTAACGAAAGAAACACAGTAAATTTTTAGGGAATACGAGACAACGGAAGAATTCATATTATCACTTTTACAGTCCACTGGACCAAATCACAGTAATAATAAACTCAAAGGTTAAGCTGTTTTTCACAGCATAAATAATAATCCATTTAGTAAAAAAACTAGTTTGGAAAGATAAATAAATCTGAGGCAAGTTTTACACATTTACGTTTAGGTGGATCAATT
The DNA here is from genome assembly GCA_006937965.1 of Callopanchax toddi. Lineage (NCBI taxonomy): Eukaryota > Metazoa > Chordata > Actinopteri > Cyprinodontiformes > Nothobranchiidae > Callopanchax > Callopanchax toddi. The sequence goes on from SSNR01000015.1 coordinate 899,516, forward strand.
CCCAGTTCACCTCTGGGATCCAGTGGCGTAATTGAGGTTGATGAAACTCAAATCATTGTTAGGCAGTTGAGCAATCTCTGCTGGGCGTGTTGACCACAATCATTGAAGGGTCAGTGGACTGAAGAGGCTCATTTGTTGAATAACACACAAAGAGCAGCCATTCAGAGGTTATTCATTTTCATTTTATGATGAAGTGCTGTTTATTTAATTCCTGACAAAATGGCTCCCCACATCCCTTCAGTGGCGCCATCAATACCGAGCTGAAAAGCCGTGAGACTGTGTGTCTGCGGCTTATTAGATAAACGGCATATTAACAAAAGAGTGTATCCATTCAGATGGTTCAACACACTCTCAGGTGTTTCCAGATGGGGACTGAATGAGTGTAATTAGGCATGCTATATAAGCAACACAAACTCAATTACTTCCTGTCATATTTGGAGATTAATTAAACCTGTGAGTCAGAAATACTCAGGTTCTTGATTGTATTTGGATCCAGCTAAATGTGAGCGAGACTCAACCACTGTTAGCCCACTGGGGCTTCGTGTTGTGCAATCTTCTGTAACAAAAACTGACAGGTGACTAAAACAATGCAAGGGCTTATAACCATTCACAGTTTGGCTCCATTTGCTGTAAATTATCAGTTAAAAAGCTGAAGAAGAAACACTTATTTTACATCAACTCTACCTTGTGTGTTTTAAGGACACCAAAGATTATGTCAAGAACTCAACAGCAACTGTTGCCTTTCCTTCATATAATATAGCAATATGTGATTATTTTTATTATTTATGTTTACAATATCTCTTTAGAAATGGATCTCTGGCTGGCAGGTGCACATCCATCTGAGCAGATGACATCATGTGACGTGAAACGGCATGATCAAACAATAGTAAACGGCCATGAACTTTAAATTCAGGGCTGTTATTAAAGAAGAGCTTGAAAGTCACATTATTAGGATTCCCGTGGTATCACCTATGACATTTGGAAGAAAAGAATAATATCAACTAAGTTCCTCACCTTTTATTTGTTTAATATCTTAGATATATTTTCATTAGAGTTTCTGCACAGGCTGCAGCTGCACAAAGAGTGTTGGAGTAATGTTTAAGCAGAGAGGATTGTGGCGTATTCTGCTCTGTTTTTAAGTATGGCACCACGTTTTATTGCTACTGGTTTACTATACAGCTTTGGAAGTTTCAAATAAACCTCTTATGTTTCAGTGAACAAGCAGTGCACACACCTTCTTGTTTTGTAATAACTTAAATAATCATCTATCATATTTAAAAGCTATTTTTGGATCTTGGAGACAGAGATTTGTAGAAACTAGTTGCAAAAAAAAAGCACACACAAAACAGATTTCACTACAAAGAAGAAATAGCAATAAAGCAAAAACAGAAGAAAGAGAAACAATTTTCTGAGAAACTGAAAACTGGTGATTGGAAAAATAAAAAGCAACAAAAATAGAACTTTCAGTCCAGTATTTTTAAAAGGTGTGTCTGTAACTTTGTGGCTGAAACTGTTTAATTGTGCATGCATTGTAAGCCCATCCAATTGTCCACCTCATTTAATGCAGGTGTTCAGTGTGGGTGAAAGTCAGCAGGGGGGTGTGAGACATGCTGCAAGACTGAGACAGCTGAGGAGGGAAACGGATACTTACAAAAACTGAAAGACTCGATCCCCAGCTTCCAGTGATCACTGGTCGGCTGACGTTGAACTCATGTAAACAACCTGAAACAAGAAAAATAAAATGGAATAAAAAGATGCATCATTGTGAGGGATAGTGTGTCTAAATTTAGCCCCAAACACAACATTTGCAAAGCTTTAACATGTTTTCCATTTATGTGAATAGTATTAGAGGTTTTGAACGGGTTTGAGAAATTAACACGACATCTGCAACTCATCTCAGACCCTTCTCAGTCTGGTTTCCACGAGTCCGAAGTGAGGAACGTGGAAAGAAAATAAGAACAAATTGAGACAAAATGTAGACACTTTGTGACTAAATTCTGACAATAAACGCTGCATGAAATTTGCAAGAATGTTACGATTTTTCATGCAGTGACATCATTCACCCAACATGACCAAAATAGGACTTCTTGCAAAAGTGTCATATAAAACAATTCACTGTAATTCAAAGTGAATTTTTGCATATTTTTTCACAATTCTGTCTTCAACTAATCACCAGCGGTCACCGCTCAGTAAGACACAGCCTTTAAAGCTGCCACTAGTGAGACTCTCTTTGACAGTGTTTAAAATCTTCTCTGCTGCCTCATTAATCTGACTTCCTGTCTGCAGATTTAACTGATAAATAGCATTAATATAAACCAGTTGTTTTGTTAAATTTTGCTGTCTTTCATTTAGTTGCTGCCTGCTAATAACTTATTTAGAGGCCATGCTCTGTTGGGTTCAACTTGACTGTTAAAGTGACTGTTAGGAAGACCCAGGAAGCTGCAGAGCAGGATGGAGGCGTCGTTCACACCATCTGATCTATCATCACTTTTTAGCCTGTATCATTACATTTACATAGAAACGATCATTTGTCATCATTTTTTATGGTGCACATACAACAATTAGTTAAAACCAGAAGAGAAAATGTTATTTTCATGATCCATTTAAGGCCAAATAAAGATTTTGAGCTACTTGTTGGACATTATGTTCAACATTTTCATGTTGGGAACAAATTATAATTGAGAACTAAAAGTTTAGAACAAATTAATGTACAATGTTATGATTGGGCCACTGTCTTTTACTGTTTTATCTACTGTTTTTTTAAATAAGCTCAAGAGAATGGGAATAGACTAACATAGGGAGACACATTGAAGGACTACAATTGTGGCTGACAGTAACCTTTATTTTCTTTTAAATGAGTGCATGTCTGGTTTTGATGCTGCTTCCTGTAGTTGCTGTAATAATCTTTTTGGGGCAGCCATGGCTCAGCATGTAAGGACAGTTTTCTGCTGATCAGAAGGTGAGTGGTTCAATCCCCACTTCCAGCGGACCACGTGCTGAAGCATCCTTGCGCAAAATACTGAACCCCAAAGTTGCCTCCCCTGCAGGGCAGCAACCCAAAAAATGGCAGCTCTCTGCTCCTCAGGGATGGGGCAAATGCAGAGAAACAACTTCCCCAAGGGGACAACAAAGAGATCAATTAGTATTATTATTTTGTTTCAGTGCAACTTTGTTGGACTAAATAAAAATGTCAAATTTAGAAGAATAAAGCTTAAATAAACCCAAAATGAAAGAGCAGTGACAACAGAGAGAAACACACTCATTTATTAGATGTTACATCACAGGAAATGGAAAAGCTCCAACCTCATTCATGTTCATTTTCTCACATTATCTTGTTTTTCACAATACGCCAAGATCTCATTACCAGCTGATTTATACAATTAGTCTGCTTCAACACTGCCAATTAAACAAGGCCAAGGGTTTTTTTTAAGGTCACGCTTAACTGATCTGTCACTAATTTGCACTACGGCACCTCAGTCTTCTACTGCCGAGGCCAATAAGCCACCAACAACAACACTGGATAAGTATATAGACTTCCAGTTCATTGTTGTCAGAGCACAGCGCAGTCGGCTGCGGGGGAGGATGGAGAGCTGACGCGGTGAGACGGGTCTGAATGTGGCAGCCTTGAGGCTAGACATGACAATGAGAGAGAGGGGGACCCCTGTGACCCCGGCTGAATGGAAAGCTGCTCCATAAAGCAGTGTGTTGCTTCCAACACAGACAAAAAATACATTTGCTTCTAAGAAATATCCTTCATTAACAAGATCTCACTCTCTTTATTATATAGAATGTCATATAAAGTTTAATTTCAAAGCTAGAAAAAGAAAAAAACCATCATCAACTGAATTAAACATGGATGTAACTACAGGTGTTCCGATTTAATGTCGATATAGCATGAGTTCAGCTCAGTTCACAACTAATAACACTAATGTTAATTCAGTAATCCTTTAATTTAAATAAACGAGAGCTCATGTGATCACAGGGAGGGTTATTATAACAACCCTTTGAATTAATAATTTGATCCTAATTGAGAACAATGAAGTAAATAAGACGTATTATTTATTCACTGGTTATTTAAGTGAATTATTTCTGTGAGAGGGAGAAAAAAATCACAAAAGGTTTTCTAATTGAAAATAATGAGTGAAACCAGATGATCCCTGTGGTTTAGTGTTGACTGGCTATTATTGGAGCAGCATGTAGAACCACGAAACTTTAAACAAACACTCTTTTATTAACAATCACACGACTAGCACCAGTTAAGTTACTGTTTGAGTGTCAAACATATAATAATAATTATCTCTACCCTAAAAATAATGTGTGTTTTGTTAGTTTTCTTCTTCTAAGGCAATAAAACTCTGAACAGACTGATGCATCTGACATCAAAGGAACAGAGAAAGAGCTCACAGCCACCTGTGGCATTTCTGTCAAAGAGTGGCCTTTTCTCCTGCTTTGGCTACACTCTCACACACACACACACACACACACACACACACACACACACACACACACACACGAAGAAATGCTTGGAAATGCAAATTGCAATAAAATCTTTCATGTTAAGAAGTTATAGCATCATTTACAACCCTGAAACATACAGACACACACTATCACTTTGACTCAACATATTTCAGTCTTTCTCACAGGTTAACCAGTGTTTCTATTTTGCATATCAGCATTTCTGTGATGCACACCAGACTCGTCATTCCCGTTTTAGTCTCTCTTATGAGGCCATCAAAAGACAGCAGTTTTTTAGAAACACAGCTCAGAAGCATTCTGTTTCAGATCAACTGAACCTTCAAATTCCAAAACGTGTGTGTAAGTAGGATGTAGGATGTGGGATACGCTTGATTTGATTTTCCCTGCCCATAACAGAGAGCTGTCTTCTTCATCCATCATGTGACATCAGCTCAGCATCACCAGACATCCCTACAGCTGCACACTACACAGAGAAGGTCAATCACTGCCTGTTTAGACTAAATTCACATTGTTGTTTGCATGCACTTCTATTAGTGTTAATTCAGTGCTCATCTATGACATTTTGATGTGCCCTGCGTGGACGGTGGGCCCGCATGTCGATGTGCCTTCTGCATACTGTGCATGTGTGCTGAAGTTGTTGTGTGTGGATATGCATGAGCAAGCCAAAACTTATGCTTCAACTCCTGATTGGAATTTGTTCAGATCTGCAGCATGTCTAAAAAATATCCTTCCAATCCTCCGTCCCAAATCCTCACTTTCCTCTTCGTCCAAACGCGCTAAAGTAGGATTTCTGCCGAGTTAGTTATTTTGACAATAGAGGTAATCTATGCCATCAGTAGGCTGCTCCCTACCTGGATGCAGAGTGGTTATCTCGGCAGAAGCAGCAGCCACAGAGTCAGGCTGGAAACTGCACAGGGGACTTTGGGATGCAATGAGATGGGGCTGTAACAGTGGTCCCAGGGGAAATAGGGTAAGCGTAGGGGGTGTGTTAAGGGTGACGAGACGAAGCTCAGAAGCTTCTGGCGTGCACAGAAATGTCTGATATCATAATTGAACATCTGAAATTGCCTGTTAAATATCCACTTCCACAGAGTTAATTCTTTCTGTATTAGCAGCATCTGTGAAATATCAAACAACAACTTCCTGGTAATCAGCAAAGCCAGGAGCGAGAGGACCATACCTGTCAGCGAACAGCAAGAGTTCAGGTGGACTGTTGACACACTAAATGTGCACACTTCATGTTGGTTTGACTGACTGCAAGTAAAAAAAAAAGTCCAGCAGAGTGTTACTGGAAAGACAAGCTGTAATTCCACTAGAAATCCACTGTATCATCGAGTTATTTGGTGTTGGAAATGGGGTCAAACAGCTGTTTCTCACTCCAGCACACTGATACCTGTCACAATTTTACAAATCTCTCCCTTCTCCTTTTTTTTTCTTCCTCAATCCGTCCCTCTCCTGTCTTCTGTCTGATCCTGCCCTGACACTGAAATACATCAGAGGAGACACTCACAAAGCGTTTCACGCCGGCATGTCAAGAATGACTACCAGCATGTCACTCCAGTTAAAATATCTTCGTGGAGAGTGAAACAGTGACCCGCATTTTGGCAGAGCTGACATGCAGCGAAGTCAGATTAAAGCGACGGAGGAAAAAGTCCTACTCTTGAGCTGGCAGCTTTTCTAGCTGAGAGTTTGGTTATGGGCGTGATTTGGAAACAGTGCCACAGCTGAACGAGGCTTTCACTGCAAATACATTATCTGTCATTTTATTTGCGTCAAACGACAGGAGTAAAAGTGCTTTTTCTTTTTTCTTCTTACAGAGCAGCTGGGCTCAGACAGAATGTTTGCCTCCACAGTGGACAGCTTTCAGTCCCCAGTGTTCCTAACAGGGTGCTGTGCAACCTATCACTTCTCTTTTATTTCCTCGAACATATTTTTCACTCCAAAGGCCGTGAAGACAGAGAACACAGAATAGGCTTGTCTTTTGGCACGCTGAGAAGCCCTCTTTTCTTAACTTCCAAGATATATGCGCACATTTCTTTTCCTTTTTTATCCTTGTTTCTTTTTTTCCGTTCTGTGTGGGGCTTTGTGTTTGTGTGTACGTTAGGGGGCAGGGGTATGAAAACAACCCCCCCTCCCACTCCCTCTCTCACCCAGGTAATGTGTTTATTTTCCCGGACCCATCTTCTAGTTTACTGCGTGGTGGCGTTTCTCCCCTCTTATCGCCTGGCCCTCGTGGGGCACTTTAGCCCCTCAAATCCTGTTCACCACATACTGGTTTTAGAATCTGTGAAATGAGTGCTAGAGAAGCGTGGCCACAATGTCTGCCTGTGTTGCTACTGGACTCAAATGGGCTTGGTGCTTTTTTTTTTTTTTTTGTCCAGGGAGATGCATAAATGGAAGTTTTTAACACCTCAAAGGAGGCTGGGCCTTTGTGGAGCCACACTAGAGAAGCCTGACAGTCTCCCGAGGAGGCAGACACACTGAGTGCTGCAGGACAAAGAGCTGGAGGAGCAGAATCAGCAGGGGCATCACTCTGCTTTGGGCACCAGACATGCACATGCACATGCACATATATAGCTGCACTTACATGCATGCACGCAAACAAAAAATTTCTAAGAAAGAACCGACGTGCTCTCAACAAATACAAGACGATCAAAAGGAGGAAGCTGTGTCAAATATATCATAACGGCTGCATTAAAAGTAAAACCTGATCGGTTTTTTCTGCTTATAAATTCTCATATCTGTTTCAGGTAGCAAATAATCAATCAGCCTGCAGCGATAACCAAATATAATAAGAACTGAATGCCAACTGTTTTTCTAGCAGTTAAAAATCAACATACAGTGCTGACTGTAATAGGTTCATATGAGATTGTATAAACACATCCAATAAAAATAATAAAACCAACACACCACCATTTATTTTCTATTGATTTCTGCTCCACTGTTTGAAAATAATTTCCACATTTCCATCCCAATTTTCCTTATTGAAATTCTTTTCTTTTTTCTGCAGCCCAACAGCTGCCATTTACAATCAAGTCTTTATGCTGTTTAGATGTCTACAATAAGCATTTAGATGCAAATATGTCTGCCGTGTACAAAGGACTCTCAACTTCTGTCACAAGCAACATAATCAACCTGCAATTGTCTCTGGGCTCCGACTTGTTTCCAGTTACAAGGCCTAAAACCGTAAGCATCTGTATTCAAATGATCCCCCACCATTACAGGCACGGTTCAGTGTGGATATTTTCCAACACTGCCGCATTGAAAATCAATCACATGGTGAATTAAACCAGAAAGAAAACAACTGATCCATAAATGATCAGGTTATAAAGAGGAATTGGAGTCCACAAATTATTCAGCGTTTTCTTGTTTAGAGGGAGGGGAGTGGGGATGCACTCTTTGATAGAGTTCTTTTCCAACAATGTATTGCAGGATGATCGCGCATCATCAGAAACAATCTTTATCTGACAAATACTCCGTTTAGCTGCAAGTTTAATACAGTAGAAGTTTTAATGAAAAGAGGCAACTTTTCCAAGTTGGAAAAGTTGAAAACGTATTCACAAGATTCTTAAAAATAAAACAGTAGAGGATGGGAATAAATAGGAGAAAGTTGGAAAATTTAAATAATCAGTCTGGCAAACTTCACTTTTCGGTGTTAGTCAGGAAGATACTAGTTTTGTTTTTAACTTTTGAACAAAAATACAATTTAAATGGTCCAGAAAAATTCCTTTAAAGGTTATGCAAACAAAAAAGAAAATCCTGAGTCCATGTGTCCACGGTGTAAATCTGACAGTGATGGGGTCATGTCCTCTGTCCCCATTGCCCCCTACAGCCACAGTGACTTTTGATACAAGATACACAGGGTTTTTGCTACATATTTTCAAGTATTTTCTTGAAACCCCAAATTAATATGCACATTTGCAAATGTGTCCATTTTAGGAGGATGGGAAATGATCAGATTAGGAATATTTCTGCCTTTCTAATTCTCTAAAGAGGGAAATGATTTACTAGGAGGACACTAATGTTTAGTGACATGGCAAGAAAATGTAGATTATTTCTTTTCTCACCTTTTTCAGGTCACCTTTTGACCCTTGACATCCTAATTCTAACTTTATGCCCAACCCCACCCTGCCACCCACCACCCTCCCTGTCCTGTGGGGATAAAATGTCCAGGAGTTAGAAAAAAAAGAGGAATCTTCCTTTCTTGCCCTCTCATTTGAAACAAATGTAGTGTTTGAGCCACTGATCAGTGCTCTAATTGAGTTTTGCACTCCTTTTCTGGATTGCAAAATAGAGGTCTTTGAAATGAAAGGTCAAATTACCTCCACAGCCAGGCAATAAATAAGTCAAACAAGGTAAGCGGTTCTTGCCAGCGTATGTTAGCAGCAAATCGAATTAGCGGAAAATCAGGAAGCGCTTCCATATTATACTGTACTTAGAAATGACAGTAATCTGACTGCAACAAAGGAATGAAAATATAAAACATCATTTTAAGGCTATTTATTAGGAAAATGCATTGAAACTCTTTGTAAATCAAAGTTTATCTGCTCTAATCTTATATTATTCAATATCCACAACTGTTGTGCATGTAACCAAATATTATGGGGAAAAACCCAAAGTCAAAAACAACACACTTAAGTCATTATTCTTTGCTTTTTAAAAGCATGGTTTGATCCACTATGTGAGAAACCATATAGGTCTATTGTCTATTGAGTGCAGCACAAAGGAAGGAAACAGGCATAAAGTAGAGCTGCAGTCTGGACTGGAAGCACAGAAGGTGGCCAAGCAGGGCACAGAACAAGAGAATGAGAAAATGCTCTACACCCAACAAGCTACAATGTGCGCTTTGTGACATAATGCACTCCGCGCTGCAGATTGTGTGGAAAATACTCCGAAATTTACTAGTTTGCATATCCAGCAATAACAACTGACATCACGACCAGGACCGTATGTTCCACGTTTCTGGACGCGGTTCACGTTTAGTGGAGAAGGAGTGGGGAGGGTGGAGGGGGTAAGGAAAACACTGTCGAGCGGTTATTATATTCTCATCATGTCCTGGGAACCCATTACAACATGGCACAACCAACGGTAAAACTGAGAAGCTCAGCGAGCTGCAGGCAGAGCGCTGAGAAGACCTCGACGCTGCGTCGGTTCAAACAAGAAACCTGCACCTACAGATTAAGTGTGTTTAATTTCTGGTTGTTATTAAGGTTTGCTGTTTCCGCTCAAGTATTTAGCTGGCTGCTGTGTGCCGCCAGGCCTCGGAACTCCAAGTATCTTCAACGGAGCTCCTAAACAGCAGGGAGAAGGAGGTTTTTATGAGCTGCTGTCCAGATCATATTAAATTGAATTTAGTGTTAACAGCACGACAGGTGGGTCACATGCAAAAAATTTTCTTTCCACTTTTGAACACATGTTTCTCCTTATTTTATAAGAAAATGGCTCCAAGCAAGATAGCCCCTGCTGCTCACCAAAAACTAGATTTCAGGTAAAATTTTACAATAAATTACAAGAAAAGTGTCTGGGTTGCTAAACAATCACTTGATCAGTATTAATTGTATAATAAAAGACAAAAAAATTGGATTTTAATTTAATAAGACACAATAAATAAAACATGCAGATTGCATCCAAGAATCCTTAGAGGTGAGATTTATTGTTTGCTCAAATACTTCATATGATTTCCACCCTTCAAATGGCTAAAATAATATTTCCACAGCCACAAACAGAGTGTGTGTTGAATGTGTGTGTATGCACATGTTACTGTGTAATATGTGCATGCATGTCCATCTCTCTGCAGCCCCTCCAAATGTGGTTTTTGGGGGGCCTGAGTGTGGCCAAACAGTAAAAAATGTTGAAATTGGAAAAAATATTACCCTTCTTTCTTGTGAATAGCAGCGAGATAAGCGCCCTTTAGCAATGAAGCCGGTGGAGTTTAAGCTTATTATGAATACCTCTCGGAGCGCAGAAGCATGTACTGGAGAAATCAAAGGGAGTAATAGGCAGGTAAGCCAGTGTCATTTTAAGAAGGAAGTCAGTTGTGAAATTGTGAAAATGGCGAGGCCCCCGCTGCCAATCTGCTTCCTTCAGAACACTCCCAGAAATGATTTTTAATGGCAGTGGCTATCGCAGATCTGGAAAAGTTAGAGGCCTGTGAAGTGAAAAGAAAAAAAAAAACCAATGCTAATCTCTGGGATAATAATAGGAGCATTTATCTCTTTGATTAAACAGAGATCCACAAGAATGTGTGACTCTTTGCTGTAAGCTTCCTAAAGTAGACCGGGCTTTGCAGAACATTCCTCATGGCTTCATGTTAAATTGGCTGTAAAAATCCACTCTCATATGCTGGATTGAAACTATAAAAAAGGATAAGATATATATATGTTTTGACTATTTTTAGGATATAAGAGTTGCTCATCAAATTTAAGAATACCCTGCTTTAAAAGGAACATCAGACGTTAGTTTTTGTTGAGCTGTACATATTGTAAAGCTCTTTGGCAGAGATCTGTTGTAAAACTGATACCATAACACAGATGATCCAAGGCAGCCTTAGACGCTGCACATAATCTACAAAGAGACACACACATTAAACACCCACAGGCTAGTGTGTTTTTTCTCCCCTGAATATTCATCCATGTTTCCACATCATCTGCAGGTTTCCTAATCACAGTCACTTCCCCTTTAATCACAGGGCTCTAATTAGGTCCTAATAAACCATTTTGCCATCCTCTTGGAGCGCCTGTGTGTCACTCACACATCAAACCATGAAATACTATATTAAGGGGCTGTCAACCTCTAAGGAAAGCTCCTCCAGTAGCAGCCATACGGATGCTGCAGGCACACCCTCTTACGCTAATTGAAATTATCGAAAGCTCTGCTTACATGTGACACTTGGCCATGTCTTAAAGCATAGTGGTGAGAGCACGATGGCTGCGCCAGCGCTGAGGCTCCACTGGTTTCTCTGATGTTGGATAATTGTTTAAACCTGAGAGGATACGGAACAACCGTCACGCTGCTTGTTCTGCCAAGAGAGAGGAGGGAAAAAAAAAGAAAAAACTGTTCTCCCTAGTTCTTGTTCTCCTGTTTCTTTTATTCTAATTCAGTCCAGCATGGGCTTCGAAAAAAGCCTCAATGATCCCATGTTCATGGTGGAGAACCAGTGTTGGGGATGACGATCACTGACCATAAGTTGATAATGATGACTGTTTAATTAGAAGCCTTTCTTTGGCCTGGCCACAACCCAAACTCCTCCACCCTGCAGATGGTAACCAATAAATTTAGCTTTTCTCAGGATGAGGAGGAACATTGTACTTCCCTCATGTACACCAAGGCCAGCCCCTAAACTAAACACAAAGCCTTTACTCTCACTGAAACTAAACCCAAACCATGGTGCACAAGAAAGCTGCTGACGTCAAACTGCAACTCCTTCTTTTTTTATTTAAAGAGCATTTTTGTTTCCATTTTTAGTATTTTTGTGTCAAGTTTTTTAATAAAGTTGTATTTTTATTAAATCTGTTGGATGACGATGGAAACCCCATTTCATTAGCAGTTTGACTAGAATTGTTTAAGTTATGTGCATTCAACCTCTTCATGCTAAACCAAAGTTTGAGTGCTGCTTTAACAGCTATTGCAATTACTATTTATACATTGGCCAATATAGCATTTTTATTCTCAATAACCACTTGGTTAGATTTAAACTATTTTTAGATCCAGATAAAGATCGTGGTAGGACTTACTATACAATGCAGAGAGTTGACAATGAATCTCGTCACTTTAGGTTTAAAGACAGAAAAAACGTGATGCTTTCCATAAATGTGAATGACTAGATTTTATTCTAGTTACTGGGTCGACAAATAGGCTTTGACAGTGAACAACTATTACAAATTAGTCACATATGACAGTTAAATGTAGCCGTGAGTTTTCAGAAGGTCATAAAAATCTAATAAAAAGGAAATGATGAATCATATCTAAATCTGTACGTTATTGCTCATCTGTATTTCTTTCACAACATCGTCTCATAGTTTTATAGATATTACAGATCATCATTCATTAATCCTATCTGGTTGAGAGGGGGAAAATGTCTTGCTGCTCCTTTGACAAGACAACCCCTCCCACCTGTCAGTCATCCCCCTGCAGACAAGCCTCCTCCAGATGTTTCTATGCCCATAATGCCTGGCAGAAACACCACTGTTTTAGTGTGTGCGTATCTTGTATGTGGGTGGGTGGCGTGTGCCAGAGTGGCTGTCCCCTCAGACTGTCAGAGGGCCTCATGGGAAATTTACTATTGAGCCAAACCGCAGGCTCTCTGTCATTTCAGCAGATTTCTGTTTTTTTTTAAGTCTCATTCAAGATGGAGATTATCACAGACGTCACTTTCTTCGGTTTCAGTGTGTGAGCTCTGAGTTGCTAGGATTACTATAGCTCACTTTGCTTATAAATGTGCAGCTGAGCAAGGCAGAGGTTCCCAAAGTGTAATCCAAGACCAAGTGAAATGTTTCCAAAGCTTCCAACAAATGTGTGAATGTTAAATTATGGATTTGCTAAACAAAAAAAACAAGCAACTGACTGCATTTCAGTTTGGTTTTAGGCTGATATTCAATCAGCAGAATGTGCAGAAAAAGGAGTGAATGCTTAATGTTAAAAAATGTATAAAGAAAATAAAGTAAAAGACAAAATATATATTTGTTTTTTTTTTTTTATTTGAACTAAAATTTAAAAAATGTCTGATCTACTTCCCGCAAAATTAGTGGAACCTGATGCAACATTCTCGCTAACATCATTATTTGTGAAGAGTCCTGAGTAATAGAGAGTCTGCTCTTAGATCGTCTTTTCACCAACGGGGTCTAAACACCCCCCTTCCATTTACTCAGTGCCTGTTTGAAAGGATTACAGAGACAGACAAAGAGCAGCATAAAGACAGAGACGGAGAAGAAAGCTTGTGGTTGCTTGTGCCGAAGCCATTTTCTCATCATGTACATTAAGAGCAAATCCTCGCAACACATCCAAGTTAGCATATAAAGAAATGGTTCAGAAAGGAAACAAAAAGGCCCGGACTTGAATAGATACTATAGTTAACTTCATCAGAACTTCAGCCACAAGAACATTACCATCTATCCCCCCCTCCCTACACGTACCCTCCTCCCTCTTTGTCACGTTGATTTATTTTTGGCTCCGTACATTAACGTTTTCCACAGGAAAAACTGTTGGGAATTTGATTTCTGGCCCAATACCTCCTTTTCTTTTCCATAACTTTCTGGCCTGGTTTAGATGTCACAGTAGCTGCTCCATGATGCAAGTGGGTGATCAGCGTTTGTTTCCATCCAAAAGCACTCACACACTCTCTCCCTCTCTCTGGAGAGAATAAACTGGAATTAAAGACAAAGTATCGTTCTGTTGAGGCCTGTCTGTAGGGAGGTGATGAAATCAACAAGTGTTTCTTGCATTTAGGTGGTCATTGTAAAGCCATTTGTCCACACAAAATATTCACAAATATTTTAGCATATTGGAAGAAAGTATTTTAAAGTGCATATCCAATCTGAAAACAGCTGTGTGCCAAAAAGAAAGAAAAAAGAAAGAAGAGGCACTCACAGCCTGCTTAAAGCTGGACAGAATCCTGTTGACTGTCTCAGTCACAACGAGGAAAATTCTCCATCTCATGTCAGATCAAGCAATCAATTCCACCAATAGGATCACTCAGCTTTAACAGACCAACACAAAGCTATATACCTGCATAAATAAACAAATATTGTTTTTCAAGTCTGATGCATAAATGTTGCAAAACCTGAGAAGTTAGATGTCATCAAGATGAACTGAGACTTGTGCTGAAGCCCAAATGTCATGTTTTTGTTTATGCTGCAGAAGAGTTAATCTAAACCAATAAAAAATTCAAAAATATGCCATTAATATTTGTACTGCTTCTCATTTATTAACGGAGGGGAGGTTTTTAGGGCATCTTCTTGCATTATGTTTTCACATAAATCTTTGTCACAGCTGCTCGCGTTGGCTCGAGTCGCTTCCTCCAAGGCTCTGCTTTGCTCCTGGGATGGCCTGATACAAACACAATGGGTGAAGGGTAGGGGGGTGGGGGTCACAAGGAAAAGGCTTGTTGTGCAGCTTTTGTATGTGAGCAGTGCAAAAAGCCCACATTACACTAATCTCTTTTCCCTCCTTCACTCACGAGACAAGCCCGGGTCTTTAGAGACGCTCCGATTCTAGCAGGACTGGAATCACTCGAGGCAAAAGATCACAGCTTCTTCTTCTTAGGTTTTTTTTGTGTGTGTGTAAGTTAAAAGTCTCAAAATTTTGCAGCAAGGTCACTTGCAGCCACATGACAATAAACGTATTTTTGCATCATTACAAATTCAACAGTTGGTACGAACCATGAGTCAAAAGAATAGAATAAATCTAAAAAACTGTACAAGTTGAAAGACTGGGAGAGCAAAAATTTACTCAAGCTCTTTTTTTGTTTGTTTTTTCCCCATTTAAAAAAAATTGCATCATGTCCTCTACTCCAATATCTGCAAAACCCATCACGAGTGTTTGCTTAAAATTCAGTTTCAACCACCTGCACTCTTTTCACACAAGCTGACAGTTCTCAGCCTTGGTCTTAATGCCGTGCAAGTGTGTGTGTGTGTGTGTGTGTGTGTGTGTGTGTGTGTGTGTGTGTGTGTGTGTGTGTGTGTGTGTGTGTGTGTGTGTGTGTGTGTGTGTGTGTGTGTGTGTGTGTGTGTGTGTGTATCAGAGACGTGCAGGCCACCAACGCCCCTCCAATTAATTCTACATATTAATGTGTACTTTAAAAAAATAAAAATAAAACAACTGGCTACTTACTGTTGCATTTTGAAGTCAAAGTTAATTATGCATAACTATGATATGGACCGAAAGAAAATGTCCAATTATTTTGAGAAAAACATATTCAGTGGGAGAGTGAATGATACAGATCAAAATGGGCCACTTAGGTTACTTGTGTAATTATGCAGACCCTGTGATGATACACATATTTAGATTTTTTTTTCATCTGTAATGCTTTAATGTAAGCAATACTGTTCACTTACAGCAACCAGAGGGACATGAAGATCTAATAAGAGCAGAGGAAAAACGAAGAAGAAGAAAAAAAACAGCTGCTGACCTTGTTGATGCTCCCTGACTGTTTGAATACATGTGGTAGATGCTGTTTCTGATCAAAACATTTATAAAAAGATAATAAAGTCTAGTCTTTTACATTTAAAATAACTGCATTATGAGGAAAAACACATTAAGAGCACTGATTAGAGCATATTTACAGCTAAAAATGACCAAATAGCTCAAGAAATCTGCCAAATTGTATGTTTTCAGAGATCTTTATGGGTGTAAATACAATCTGATTTGTCCTTTAAGCTGACCCTCAATTTTAAATATTTTTCTTCTTTTTAGCAAAAAAAAAAAGGTCAACTTTCAAAAGATTAATTTAGAGGCTTTAATTCCCAACAAGATATTGATTAGAAACTTCTTGTTGAAGAGACAAACTTCCCACCCCCCTCCCCCCTCCTCACATACAAGCGCGCTGTGGCGTCTCCCATTAGTTTTGATCATTGTTGGAAATTTTCTACAGCAAATTAGATAACACTTAGAAAGACAGCTGTCACAACATGTGCTGCCACATTTATTATCTCCTGCAGTCCTCCAGCCTTCTGCTGCTCTCCCCCTCTACCTTTACCAGGCCTGCTGTTGTTTACCTCCTCTCATGTTGTTTATCACCACCTCGCCACCACAAAGAAACCGTCTCTGGTACCTGTGTGTGCAGCCGCCCCCCCCCCCCCCCCCCCCCCCCCCCCCCCCCCCCCCCCCCCCCCCCCCCCCCCCCCCCCCCCCCCCCCCCCGCCCCTCCCCTCAGCCACTCCCCTCCATCCTCTACGCTGCCTCGCTCCCACATCCTCATCCTCACAGAGTCTGGTCACTTCAGGAGCACACTAGTCGTCTTTCTCCAAAAACCGTGAATGCAAAGACAAATCTGTGTTAGTGATGTAAAAAACGGTATTTGTTCAGAGGAGGGATTATTGGATTTTGATGTTTTTAAATCAACAGCAGTGTTTGCCCGTGTCAAAAGCAGATACACACTTACAAAATACCTGGGGGATGGAAAGCAAAGCTCATTTACGCACATGTGCCAGGGCATAAAGGGGCTCTCTTTCTCTCTCACACACACACATAAACTCACACACACTAAAGACAGAGCGAATATCAAAATTACTTGTGAAGTCTCTGATTAATTCAAACATCAAAAATGATAGCTTGAGTTTTATTGTCCTGTATCTGTTGTGTTTTATAAAAGTGTGTTAAGATTTGAGCCGTTTGATGTATCAATTTCAGTTTGGCAAAAAAAAATAATAATTACACACCATGAAAAAGGCCGTCAAATGAAACCTCCAGCACTGGTTTGTATCACAGGAAGGTTTAAACATAAAAATCTGCTGACTTTTTATTTAGATATTTTTTAGAAAAAAGTTCTTTTTTTCTTTTTTTTTACACTTTAAGCGCTTGGTTAAAATTACAGCTAAAATTTCATGCACACATTTAATTTTGGGGGCAGAAACAAGAAGCAAAATTGTAAAAATTGTAAGTCATGAATACAAACAGTATTTATTTTTGCATATTTGCTTTTTCTGATCTTATAAATGCTTTTAAGAGATGCCCTTCAAATATTGAAGACAGTTTAAGAAATAATACCTGAAGGTCTGTCACATTTGGTGCTGACAAATCTCCCACTGATATGAGTGATTCTGTTATAACAGAAGAAAAACTAAAAGTTGTGTTTATCCTTTAAGACATGGATGTGTTTAGACACGTGAGACAGGTGGCTTTCCCACTTTCATGCCAAAATAAAAGTCCTAAAAAAAACCTTTGAACTTACTGGCACATCAGCGTGTCTGTGCTGAGTCCAGGTGGGGAATGTAGTCTTATTGCTCTCTCTTGCAAAAATAAAAATTAAAAATCAAGTTGCTCCGAGATCTACCCGCAGATTAGACCTCAATAATAGAGACAGTGTCGGAATGACGTGATAAATATGCTTTTATTACTGTGCAATTTGTATTACAAGGCAGCAACAAATTGCCAGTGTTTTTTTTCTTTACCTGAATCGGCTGCAATTACAGTGAAATGTCATGGATTATAGAATAAAACACTATAATAATCGTTTAATAAATAGCAATGTATCTGATTATTTAAAAAAAAAACACGATAACCTCGTAAATAAGGAGGTGATAAATTAAGTTGCCGGCAGCTATCTTGCGCAGGACAATTAAATAAAAATCATATATTTTCACTAAAAGCCGAGCTGGATTGGCATCAAAGAGCTGAAGCCGCTTTTTACTTTTCCTCCTCTCGCTGTTTTTTTTTTTCTCTTTTTTTTTTTACTGAGCGACACGCTGAGCTCAAGCCGTCAGAGACAAACTCTTGTCGAGACAGAGCCGAGTGTCCCTGTATAGCAATCAGGACAATGTGCTGAATGGGCAGTCTAATTATAAATGTGCCATTTAGACTCGCATTGGGTCTCCAGAACCACCTTACCTTATGAGGAAACCTGCGCTCGAACGGCCACAGTGACGAGGAGAAAACTTACAAAGTCCCCACACGCAAAATAAAATGAAATAAACAGAGTTTTATCTGCGTGGGAAAACGGAGCTGAGGAGATTTAAGGAGAGAAACGGTAGGAGGTGATTATTAATTAGCCACAGGTGGGTTAAATGTAGACAAAACTCACGTGCTCAGTGAGGAATAAATATAAGAAAAGTTCATTTAGTTGACTCAAAGTTCACACCTGGTTTTTATCTTATTTTCCTCTGATTTAAATGTTTTTTAACTCCAGCTTCACATTTAGAGGAGTTGTGTTTAACAATCAGTTTCTAATTAAACAAATATCTGCCGCTTCACCACCTTATAATATATATCCGTCTGTATTAAAGAAATCATATGTTGTAATAAATATATTTTCTCACAGATATTTAGGTGTGTTTTTTTATTTATCTATTAAGAAATAACATTTATGGCCTAAAAATCTTAAAAGACTAATTTAACGTTCTGTCACTGCTGTAAATGATCGCATCTATTCGCATAAGAGGAATGAAGAAAACCCCAAACAGCTCATACTTTTCACATGAGAACTTCTCTTGTGAACCCGCAGCCCTGCAGCTTTAGACATTTTGTGGCTTAAATAGAAAACTGTCTGTTTGGAGCCGCGTACATCTCCTCTAAATGCCTGGCGATTGTTGAATTTAATTTATGGCTTATGCATTCTTAAGAGGTCAATTCCCCCGACCCCTGTGAAAAGTTGAAGGAGCGCAAATTCCCAAGCTGCGCGGCTGCAGGCTCCAAGAAACTCTGCAGTTTCTGTCCTGAAATTTAACAAATAATCAACAACACACACACACGCAGCTCTGAGGGGAAAAAAAATCATCAGAGAGTGTTTAAGGTGGAAAGAGGCTGCATTGAACGAGCGCTTCAATAGACTTGTCCGCTTCATGCGCGCAGACAGGAAACCCACCAGGGCGCGCGTCACTGTCAATGAATGGTACCGCGCTGTGGACAGAAGTGAAACTGCCACCAGCGGAATAAAGTTACGGGACATGTAAACACAGCCGCCAGACCTCTGTACACCTCTAAATGTTTCAAAAATGATAAAGAGTCGGTGCTGTGTTGTGATGGAGACTGACGGAGCGATTTGACGCACTTGTTTGTTAAACTCTGTCCGAACGCGCGCGGCGTATGTAGCTCAAATACAATTATATATGAAAGTAAATAGTTTGTACTATTTTTGATTATTAAAGTTGTCATATAGTTGTTTATAAATGTAAATATTAAACCGATTTAAAGGTTATTTTGAGCGCCTCCGAACGCACGTCTCCGTCTTCGTCTCCGCGTGTGCCCGCGGCGTGTTTTGGTAAAACACCGTGGCAGCAGTCAAAGTTTGACACCCCACTCTCCCCGACCCAAAACTTACCACCTCCCGTGTCAGTTTGAAGAAGTTTTCCTGGTTAGTTTTATAGTTTTAAACACCGAGCAGCGCGCGCGGGACGCTCCTCTGACAGCTCGCTCGACTTTTAAGGGATCAGCGCTGAAACATGAGGTGGAAGAAAATATGAAAACAAACGGAAGGTTTACCTTGAAGATGTGAGCCGTGGAGAGGAGAGCCGCGCGTCCTTCTTGATGCGCAACAACAAAAAAAGGAAGAAAAGACTAAAAACTCTCAGCTAGACTTTACTGAGGGGCGAAAAGAAAAAGAAAAAAAGGCTCACTGAGCTATCTGTTGAGCGAAAACTTGACTCTGCTCGGCCATACAGGACTGGGATCCCGTACGCTGACTCTCTGTGAAGTTCAGTTGTCCAAAACTACAAGTACCTTTTGTTGTTCCGTCTATCTGCTCTTTATCTCCCTCCCTCGCGCGCTCAGACAAGAGAAGACTCGGGGCAGAGCTGCTGTCAATCTTGGCAATCAATGCGCGCAGCCATGTCGCAAGTATTCAAAGCATTTCCCGTCGTGCAACATCAGAAAGTGAGTGGCCAGGGCATTGATCTGAGGAAGGCAAAGAGGCAGGACTCCCCCCTCCTCCTCCCCTCCCCTCCTCCTCCTCCTCCCAGACACAAGAGATGCGAGGGAGAAAAAGGAGCGAGGGAGGGAGGGACAGAGAGGAGAAGATGTGGCGTAAAAGTAAAGAACAGGAGGAGTGGTTGTTTCTGACCGGTTGTTAATGTCTTTAAAAGGATAAATCAGTGAATGGCAACTATCTTTTTATTCTCTTCATCAAAATATGTTTTTAAATACTTTTTAAGCGCTGATCTCTCCAAGCTGAGAAACATTTTGAGAATCAGTTTTATTTGTTGAGAACAAGAAGATGTGAGGGAATCACTGCCAGAGGCGACAAAAGAGAGCGAGAAGAATGAGATCAGCTTACTTTTTTTTAGCAAAAAAAATTTTTTACTCTAATTAAATAAAGATCCTTATAATTAAAAGACTTTAGATTCCGAGTTTGCTTTGGAATACAGATAAATATTTTTGACACATCTCTTTTGACAGATCTCTCTTTGTCTTGATTTTTAAATTATCCTGTCATCTTGTTTTTTTTATCATGCGAGGTGTTTTTCTTTTTCAAACATTTTTCATAAGTTAATTTTAAAGCACCGTGTCTAAAACAAAACACCAATATCAGTTTACATTTTCAGACCGATTTTAAATGATTTTTTTTTGCGCTAAAAACAGTTCATTTTGACTTAACTTTGCACATTGTGCTTTCTGTTTTAAGATGCTGCAATTAAAGTGGACTATCGCTGCAGATTGATTGCGTTAATTTACACCAATAATAACATTTTAAATAGATCCAGAATTTTTTTTTTTTTTTTACTAAAAATGCTATACCTGATTTAAAGCAGGGCTGCAGGGGCTGACCCAGGTTACAGGTTGCGATCCATAACAGAAGCTTTTACAAAGCGGCATTTATCTGAATGAACATCTGTTTTAGATTATCAGCTGGGCTCCGAGCAGGAGGAGGAGGAGGAGGAGGAGGAGGAGGAGGAGGAGGAGGCCCGATTGTATGTCAAAGTAAATTTCAGCAGAAAATATTAAGAAAGGAGCCACACAGGATGAGACAAGTGACCGAACAGGTCGGATCAGAACCAATAAACAGAACTATTCTATTAATCAACGCGACATGAGTGGAAAAAAGTGATAAAGTTACTTACAAAGAGAGGAGGCAGCGGGAGGAAGGAGTGATTGTTAACGGCGGAGTGTCACAGCTGAAAGAGGGAGGAGGAGGAGGAGGAGGAAGAAACAAGGGGCGACAGAAGAGAGAGAGAGAGAAAGTGACAGAAAGAAAAGATGCACAGCAGCAGATCACAGTTTAGTGTCCGGCTTTCTTTCTCTCTGTTTTTATTCTTTTGTTTCAGGTTAAATAAAACACATCCAGCTCTCCTCCAGAGAGAAAGGAAAACTTCTTACCTCTGCAAACTTTTCTTCTGCTCCTTGAACTCATCAGATCTCATCAGTCTAATCTTCTGACCAGCGCAGCTTGTGTTTAAAATATAAATAACCCTGCAATATTCTGATATTAATATTTATTATTATTATTTTAGATCCATGCATGATGATTCCTATGTGGTCTCTGCTATAAGTGTGGTTACTTAAAGCGGAGTGTTTTAACTCCCCCTGCCCGGATTGTGATGCTTGTTCAACGTGCCTAATGCGCCACCTTTTGGCCACTAGGGGTACATTCCTGTAGGTGTGTGGGCCATCACCTTTCGCTCTATAAGGTAAATTTGACACAAATTCAAGCTACATCATTGTTTGTCAGTGCATGTAAATGCACACTAAAACTTTATCTTTGCAGTTTTGCAACAGATAGTCTGATCTGTGCAGGAAAGAAATAAAAAGTTTCAGGAAACCTGTCACGTTATGCTTTCATTGCCAGACTTTACAGCGTTGTGTATCTGTGCAGGTGCCAGTAAATTCTCAAAATACAAATAAGGCAGACTATTTTTACAAAGGTGACTGTATGGCTTCCTCTTTGCAGCTCAGATGCATGAAGACTGCATGAAGAGCAAAAAAAAAAAAAAAAAAAAGACAGTCCAACTTGTTGGGGGGTATAAGGCAGACACATTTGCATATCCTGTGAGTCTTTGATGCATCTTCAAATTCAAGTCTAGCCCATAAATATTTGAAAAGGAGAGTGCATAAAAATCAACATTTTTGTTACATTAAATTAACATGTGTTCTTCCCCCTGTTCTGCATGGTTAATTAGAGAACACCATTCAGTCAGTGAGTGAGGATGAGTCGGAGGGGGAGGGATGGGGTTTGCTTTGATTACAGTGCACCCAGAGCAGGGTTTTTTAAAAGGTGGGCCGCTGATTCATGTTAGAAATATTAGTATTCAAAATGAGGATTCAGATTTATCTAAACTATAACAGAAGTTTGTTTTAAAAGTTGCAATTTCAACTCCTGACAAAACAAGACCAAGTAATAAAAACTGCTCCTTCACATCAGAGGAAGGCTTGGTTTAACCTTCACTTTTTCAAACTTGCAGGCACTGCAATTATTAATTTTTCATAACACATTCTGATGTTTGCAGATATAATAATGAAATTATTTTAGAATGTTAGTGTTAACATTAGAACGACAGAGAGTTATTTATCAAAATGTAAAAATTCATGTTTTTAAGCATAATACATGAAACAACCATAACAAAATATACAGATTATTTAATGCTGTAATATTTATTTAATGTTAATATTAATATTATACAATTATCTTTTATCATTCATGATGTTATTGAATAACAACATAAAACATAATAAACAGAAATACAATTGATCTTTATCATCTGTAATATTTTGATCCTCAGTCAAAGGGCAGACAAAATTTACAGAATTAGACACAAATGTTTATTATTTATAGGAAAGTATTTTTCCTATTATGGACATCAGAATGTACCATGTGCATCAGATATGATACATTTAGTGTTATTGAGTTAAATAAGGACATTTCTTCATAATCTGTTAATGATAAAAACAACTTTTCAAAAAGGTCAAAACTTTTGTTGATTTTCCAAAAGTTTCCACGTTTGAATATTTAATGATGAAATGAGTTTTAAAAACCATAGCAGGTGTGATAAAACAGACCTAATTACTGGTTTTAACTAATTTGGCACATTAAGGTATCCATAACATCCTTTAGAGAAGGAGTGGTCGGCTAAATCAGCAGTTCTGTTCAAGTCTAGACAGAATGTGAGAATTTATTTAAAAAAAAACTCACAGCTCATAGGAACATTTCTTTAGATATTTTTGCATTATAGCCTAAAATAAAACATGTATTACATAATGCAGGAAAAATTTCAACAATAAACAGCTCAAAATGTCTCTAACATCTAAAAACACACTGCGTCAGTGATGCTCGCTGACAAGATACGGGTTGTGGAGAAAAAAAAAGGCCGACGTTCAGAAAACCAACACAACTCACTGAATGCCTGCCTATGCAATTAGCTCCAGCAGTATTTGCATTCATGCAAATCATCTCCCTCCCCGGTTGGACTTGCAGTGTGTGGAATGCTCTGTTCTCATTAGCTGACCCAAATCTCTTACTTGTAACTCTGTATTTCATCAAAGTTTAGTCAGGATCTAATATTTCCTTTCAAGTTAACAGCAAACCACTGATTAATCGTGTTGAAATAAGGGGTGCAACATGTCAATTTTAATTATATAGTTATCAAGGACATCACCGCGCAGCCTGTGCCAACAAAAATACAAATATACACACATGGTTGGATACAAATTTAGGCAGTAATATATGAGGATGTATT
Organism: Callopanchax toddi; assembly: GCA_006937965.1. NCBI lineage: Eukaryota > Metazoa > Chordata > Actinopteri > Cyprinodontiformes > Nothobranchiidae > Callopanchax > Callopanchax toddi. Next base: position 923,308 of record SSNR01000015.1, read on the forward strand.
TTTAAACACATCATTTCCCTTCTGATATGGGAGGTGATATCAGAATGAGCTTTCTTGTTTTTCCACATGAGACATTAAAAAAGAACCAAGTAGGAATTTTAAAAAAATGTTTTAGCAAAAACTCATTTTAACACTGAAGCATCATTCAATACCCAAATAAATGCTTTTGTTTTTATTGTAGGTGCAAATATAAAACAACGTATGTGTCAACTTTATATTGTTCTGATTCTTTAGTTCTTGAATGCAGTGGATTTAACTCTCTGTAATTTAGTGTGTGTGTGTGTGTGTGTGTGTGTGTGTGTGTGTGTGTGTGTGTGTGTGTGTGTGTGTGTGTGTGTGTGTGTGTGTGTGTGTGTGTGTGTGTGTGTGTGTGTGTGTGTGTGTGTGTGTGTGTGTGTGTGTGTGAGGCTGCTAGATTAAAGAGGAGGCCCAGGGGCATTTGGTTCATTTGCAAAGCAATTGCTTTTATGTACAAAAAGCCCAATCCACTGTAGGTATTTTAAAGCTTTCCGTTTAAGGAACATGAAACTCTTCATTCATTGTTTAAAAAAGACAGAGCTCCTTTAATAATAATTTCTGCTAAATAGTTTGTCTCCCCTCACTTGTTTACTATAAACTGACTCATTATTCCGTGTTTTATTCCTAATAATCACATTTTTAAAACTATAAAAGATGCTTTAAAATCTGATTTATTTTTTCCTGCTCGCAGCTTGGTTAATGTGTTGCAGCACTGCTACTCAGCCTCCCCTCTATTCTTTTTATAGCACGCACATGCAATGGGAAGAATATTCAGTGATTCCTCACTTTTAAATAATTCACCCAATTCCATTTCTTACATATTAAAAAACGTACCGCATGTGGGACTTGGAAAAAAACCCCGATAAAACAGCATAAAATACTATTTTGAAATCAAAGCACCTATTGCATCGGCTTTCTTGGTTTTGTATTTGCACAATTGGACTACAATCCAAGATCCCACAGTGTGCAAAAAAGAGGGATACGTCTGATCCTTAGAAAGTCAAGGAACAATGATATTATATGAAATAGGTATCACTGGGAATTGCAAACGCTTTGTGCAGCGTAAGTGAACAACACAGACCTGAGAACAAGGCCAGACTCCTCAGCATCAAGAGGCTCTATCTAGCAATCAAAAACAGAAAGAGAACAAAAACCTACAGCTCTAACAAATCAATGTCAATTAAAGCTAACTACATGCAATGACAAGGGGCCTTTTCTTTTAAGGATTTCAAATGAGCTCCGGTTTCCTCCCACAGTCCAAAGACATGACTGTCAGGCTAATTGGGCTGGTAAATTGTCCTTAGGTGTGAGTGGGTGTGTGGTTGTTTGTCTCGTTCGTCTCTGTGCGGCCCTGCGATGGACTGGCGACCTGTCCAGGGTGTCCCCCGCCTCTCGCCCCTTGACCGCTGGAGATAGGCACCAGCTGCCCCGCGACCCTCTGTGGAGGAATAAGCGGCTACAGAAAATGGATGGATGGATGGATGGATGGATGGATTTCAAATGAGACGTTTTATTTGCTGCTACTTATCATCTTTTATTTACATGTTGCTAAAACGACTCTCGAACAAACATCCCTGTCAGGATACTGAGCAGCAGTTTCTCCTCCTCTGAAGAAAAAAAAAAGCATTTCTGAAGCCAGTTAGTATTTAGTAGAGGATTAATGCGGGAGGCCTTGATTGCATTTAACAGAACAGGAACCAATTAGCATAATAGGCCCTCTTTCATTCTCTTTGAAGTCCAAGAGCATAGAATAACAAATGTATACGAACCACCAGCCAAACGTCAATACATGGAAATGCCACAATCCTCAGCGGAGGGTCTTGGGTGAATTTTTATTTATCTTTTTTGCAGGAGGAGGGAAAAACATCCCGTTTTATTGCAAGATAAGCACTACAGAGGGTGCGATTGGCTCTTCTAGCACCCAGGGCCAGCAGGCTCTGTGGGGCCCTGATCCTGGAGGAGAGGATGAAGATGCTCAGGGAGGTACATCCTTTCTCTCAGGTGTTTTCAGACCACACCACCACATGAGGGAGTGAAAATAATTACCCTCCAATTAAAGATGAAGATATCACTTGGGAGGGTGCAACACAAAGACTTACTGAGCAAAGGAGGGTTAATCAATACAGCAGAGCGATTCACAATAAACCCAACATGATAAATATTTGTGCAGAAAGCTGCAGCATTTGGTAATAGCAGCTCACTTGCTCCCTCTGTTTAAAAAACATAGACCATATTATTTTCCTTTTGAACTTGAAGTTCAATGCATGTACTTCTCAGAGGTTTCTTTTACAATTGCAATGAAGACATAGTTCATGATTTAAAGATATGAATTCTGTACTTCAGAATCCAGAGTTATTAGCATCTACCTTTTTGGTTGAAAATACATGGAATTAAAAATGCCTTTTGAGATGGAGAAAGCTTTGAACTTAAGAAACATTTCAAGAAGCTTCTCTCTCTCTCTCTCTTTTCTTTTTTGTATTGAAACTTCACATCCTTTGAGCATGCCATAGTTTGGTTCCCCCTTTTCAAATAATAGAAAGAAGTTTATTAGGTCGAGGCAATCAATGCGAAAGTTCAAAGAGAATCTTGCAGCTATGAAGAATCCACAGTTTGTACTTTTTTCTTTGCACATGATTTGAATAAAAATACAAGTTGATAAACAGCATTAATGTGATACAGCCGGGAGAAAGGTTGAAAGATGATCATTTAAGTCAAAGTTTGTTCTTCTTCATGTGGAATTTCAGCAGACGTCAGTGAGGAGTGCTGCCTTGTATTGTGATTTGAAATATCCATTCTTGCTGTTCAGTGTGGCCATTTAAAAAAAAAATTTCAAGTGACGCTTACCCTCGGTTTGTGCTCCATGGGTATTTGATAAATAGATTTTCTAAATTCCTTACCTGCTGTTGCTGTGCATCATTACCAACAACTTAGGGAGCAGGGTCACTTTATTTTCTCACTGTTGCATCCAGCTGACCTGAAGAAACACTTTACTTAAATATAAAAGAAAATCACAATCTGCACGCTGGACATGACTTGTGATTTATTACTGAACCAGGTCTGTATCTTGAAAAACGTTTTTACCAAGGATGACTCTAGGATCTGACCTGTAGAAGCGTTTAGCTCCCAGTGAGCAGCTGACAGCAGCTCTTGCCAGGAACAATCGGCTGCCATGTTTAGTCCATATGTTTTAACATGTTCAGAGTGCACTGACATTTCTTACTTGTGCCTCCGTCCACATTTAGATCAATTTAAGGTTTGATAATTAAGTTATATTACAAAATTAAGAGGAGAGTTTTGTTTAAAATGTTTGAAGTTGTAGCCTCACCAAATAGGCTACATCCTCTGACCTTTGACCTCTGTTGACCATCACAACAATAATCCATCTTTTTCCCAATAACTTGGAATACAATCACTCTTGGATTATGTTTAACCTGAATCAAGATCCCTACAGGTGTCCAACTGTCCACTTTCAAGTGTCCATCTCCCAGATGACCTTAACTGGACACTAACTGGTCTAATAAAGCACTCTCTAAAGATGTCTCTTCTTTAACACCACAGACTGGTGTTCCAGCTGTAATCTCTTGTTTACAGAACACTCTCTTGTAGTGTTTCTGCTCAGGGTCACCCACACACTCACACTCAAAGTGTTATAATGCTTCTCTGCTATGTCATGCATTTCTACCATTATAATGTGAGTCTTAACAGGCGGAAGTCATGTGACTTGGTAACTCCCCACCAGTCCCTTGTCCAATCAGAACGATTCACAACTCCACTAACTCAGTTCTGATTAGTACACTTAACATCTTCTGATTGGTTAAATTTAAGATAACTCGTCTCAAAACTAATACTCAGTTCTGGCACAAGTCAGTCTTGTCTTGACACTCTTGTCGAGTCTTCATACAGTCTCAGTCTTGGTCTGAGCTACAGTCTGAAAGCAGTTGGAGCTGCTATGCTGCTATCTTAGCTGAACCCTTATCAGCTTTGAACAAGGCCTTGAGAGACCTGCCTCTCGTCTCTCCCTCTCAGTCTCTCCCTCACCACGGGAGAGATCAGAAATGACTTCAGCATGCCTGCTGAAATGCCTCCCTTGCTGATCCGGACGTATCCACGGACTGTCCGGCGAGGTCCTCGGCGGCCACGCCTTCCAGGACCACCACTCCGAGTCTGGGGACTCCAGCCTCAGCTCGTGGAGAAACCAACGCCTGCCAGATCTAGGAGCGTCCACCTTTCAGTGAGCGAACACCACTTTCTGATCGAGAGGTTTGCTTTGATAAAGCTTAATTCTTCCAAACTAAATTAAGCCAAACCAAATTCCATAACAACTCAAATTAGCCCTAAATTGACTCTTAAAGTCCCAACTAGGTTAACTAAATTAACTAACTTCCCTAGTCATTAAAACATATGCTACGGTCCGTTAAAACTCACAATTAACCTATCTTTAACATCCTCAACATGTTTAAGAATATTAATTGTGTTTACATCAAACTTTCAAACTGTCTTATCTGTCTGTGTTCTTAGGTTTTTCAAATTAAATGATTGTTCAATCCTTATCTGGTCTCAGTTCACGTTATTAATAAGGTATTTCAATTCACTGTACTCTTTCAAAGAACCTAGATACCTTCAATAAATATTAGCTATTATCAGGGTTAAATGACAGTTTATCACTTTTCATTATAAACCAAAATTAAGCTAATGTTATTGAAGAGGGTGTAGTTAAAATAACTAATAGTTATTTCAAAACGCTACAAAGTGATCATTATGTTCTGATCTCACCTATTGAACAACCTGTTTCAGACTGATGAGCTGACAGATAATCCCAAAGGTGAAGACTTCCATTAAAAAACATCTAGTCACAAAAAAGCATTATTTTTTTGGTCATACATGGCTAGTGACATAGTTTTAAATACGTTATTATTTATATCAGAAATGTAATAAATTGGGTTGGATTTTCATATTTCTTCCATTATATTTGCATAATGTGAAATTAAGATTAGAATTGTTTTAAAATAACATAAATCTACTCTGTAACTGTCCTCATAAACTATTAGCTCATCAGTCTGGTAAGAACTAATCAGTTTCTGCAAACTGAGGTTATTATCTACAACAGATAGTAATGGTTCATAACAGCAATACACTTCAACAATCAGAGAATCCCAGCAAAACTGGAAGTGTTGACAAAGCACTTCATTTAGATTCACTTATCGCAATTCAGCAGGTCACCTGAAAATATCACAATTATAAGATACTACACGTGTTTTGTTACAGACGCAGAAGTTCAAAATGATCTAATCTTTTGAATTTGCTTCAGATTTGGTGCATATGTTCAGCTTGTTGTTCATAGCATCTTTAAATTCTTCAAAAATGAAATAAATACATGTATAATGAAAGAGACACTGTGTTAATATCTTTAATATCTTTATAAATCTCACTTGACCAACCTTTCCAAGTCACACAAAAATACTGTGAGTTGAATATTTAATCCTAATACCTGCAAAAGTCATAACTATTTTGACAAGCCTAAATAAGACTGGCAGTGCTACAATTACTGTACATACAGGGACAAATATTAAGATTTGTTGTTGTAATATTATAGACAATGTTTTTTTCATGATGCATATATAACCTTCATAAGTATTTTGTACTTGAATAATATAAAAAAAACTCAAATCCCACAGAAATAAATGCATTTTAGTCATGAAAATCTAACATAGTATACAATTCAAAAGTGCATCAAATGGTAGAAAATAGTTTTTATTATTTTTGAGATTAACATTTGTTAGACATTTTCATCAGTAATGAGCAGAGCAGCTCCCATAATTTCCCTTTACTCCAGAAAATCAACTGGAAACATTTCTGATGAGTCAGTCCTGAGTGAGCCTCAACATAAAATGTTTGCTACTGTTTTTTTTGTTTGTTTGTTTGTTTCTATCATTGCATAAAGGTGTCCAGATACTAGTGATGTTAAAATAAAAACACTTTCTTGAAGAATTCCGTTGGTATCAACATGGAGTAGCACCTCAGTGTCCAGAAATCGCTTGAGCTGGAAAGTCAAGAGAAGAAGAAAAATTGTAAATAAAAAACAGCTGGATTCATTTAAAAAGTCTTTTTTTTTTTAGCTTTATGATGAAACATACCTGCACACTGCTAATTAGGAACTTTAAATGAAACTTGTGGAGGTTTAATATAATAAACAAAATAGATGCTACAAAGAAACAAAAACAGTTCTGACTGAGTATGAGAGACATGATTATGACTCCACGTACTCACCCACTTCCACTGTGGAACGGTTATTAATAATTACTACACTACCCATTGTAGACAGCTTCCTGAATGGCCTGTTTTTTTAAAAGCGTTTATCTCCAACAAGATGGATGAGCTAAAGGCTAGTCCGAGCACAGAAGACACCAAAGTGAACTCTTTCAAACCTTAAGACAGCGCCGATCTCCAAAATTTTATAGCAAATCGTGAAACATTATTTTAATCAATTTCATGTTACACCGTCATTTAGGCAGAAATATTAAGAACTTCCTGCCAACATGCTACATTTAGTTTCTGAAGGTGATATTCACACCATTAAATAGAAATATAATTCTATGTAAATAACATTGGCATGAACTGCTGTGTAATTTAGGAAACTGTAATTGTTTAAAGATTGCAGGGATACCGTTTGGTCTTGGCTGCACTTTACTACTTACTGGCTCATAAGATGTGGAGGAAGCAACAGTTTCTCTAAACAGAGGCTGTTCAGGAAGCTGTCTACCACAGGTACACTAAAAAAAGTCAGTAAAAATGGGACTAAATGTACCATTGAAATCTGAAGGGCTTTTTCATTGTGGCTAATCACAAGTGTTTTAAGTTAATTACTTTTTTTTTAATCTGCATTAGGATAAATAGAAAGTTTCTGTCAGAAAATTACCAGGACATTTGTGAAGTTTTTCTACATACATTTCCACTTTACATTATGGGTGTCCTTGTAAAGTATTTATAAATGCTTTATAAACAGGGTGGTGGTTAGTTTGTATACACCTTATCAACCATTAATGAGCAGTTATAATTAATTAGATCAAACAAAAAAGGGAAATTTCTGACCAGATTTCTTATGACTGATCTATTAATGCTTTACAAACTACTCAATAACCTATTTATAAAGCATTGATAACATTACCTTGTAAAGTTGTTCTTGCATTTTAAGATAAGATCATCATTTATAACTTTTACACAGAAACACACTTCAGAATGGTTAAACTATCTCTTTTAAAAACAAAGTTTAAAGTTTTTGATCAACTTTTACTATCCACCCACTGTTATTATTTTTTAAAAACAGGCTGTTGAAAAATCTCTTAAAAAGTAAAACTATAACAATGCACAGAAAAGCATGCAGCTGCAAACATTTCTTAGGACTGATCCACAGCAGGGAGCCTTAACCTGCAGAATACTGATCAGCAGCATAGTTCAAAAATGCTTTTAAGTAAATAAACACAGCCTTTAAGTGTTGAAGGTTATTGTGCTGTAAGGACATTAAACGAAGAAGTGTTTGTTTTACTGCTCAGAAGGTTATTGGTTAAATTATAGAACTAAAAAGAAGAAATGACATAGATGATAAATTATTTACATGCATTAGCAGATAGATAGATTTAAAAAAATTGTTTGTACTTTGGAAAAAAACTGAGACAAGCTGTCTTTGCGCATGTACAGCAACAACAGTGATATGTTGAGGTTTTCTTTTCTCTGACTTGAGGCTGCCAGGCTACAGATGGGGAGCTAATTGGTGCTGAGGAATGCAGCTGTGCTGTCAAGGTGCTAAATCAAAAGGTGTCTCTTTTTGTTAATTACACACAATGCTACAAACAGTCGTGTTCTTCTGAGACCTTCCTTCCCTCAACCATCCATAAATATTTTGGCAGTGGAATAAAAAAAAATAGAAAAGAACAATTTACAGACAATTATCACAGTGGGATGGGCAGGCTGCCTGCAGATGTTTGTTTTGATTGTAATGGGAGCAGAGGCAGGGCTTCCCTAACCCAGACAAGATGTGTTTCCTCCAATCACAACAGAGCAGCATGCATGCAGTTAAACCCCACTATCCCTGTTTGAGACAAGCAGCGAGTCCCTGGAAATATTAACACCATGAAACATGCAGTCAGGTCTTACTTTAGCTCTCAGTTTAGACAAAAGTGTAGTGAATTCCATTGTTTAGAGGAGAGGGAGGTGCCGCAGATACAGCAGGAGGAAGAGGAGGAGGAGGAGGAGGTGGGGGAGGAGGGGGTGGGGGAGGAGGAGGAGGCATGTTAACCTGTGGTGGAACTACAAGGGGAGGACAAAAGAAGAAGAGAGAGAAAACAGCAAAAACACAGGTTGTTAGTCATAACAGGCTTTCTGTACCAAGATACTGTAAATGATCCTGATGATGAGAAACACAAGTCAGATCTAAGAAAATACAACTGTAGATTGTTTGATTTTGTATTGAAATAATATGAATCCTAATTTGCATGTCATTTTGAGCATATGTTTGGGAAATAAATTGGGAAAGAAAAAAGTTGGAGGGAACGCCTGACCAAAACCTTGTTGAGTCAACTGGCAACATTTTTTTAAACTACTAGAAACATGTGGGTGTTTTTCAGGGAATCATTGTGCAAATACCTACAACTTTGATTGGTTCTAAGCGCTCTCACCCATTGTACAATTAATATTATTCTAATAACACACTTTATTAGAACTAAGCTAACCATTTCAAAATTGTATTTGTGCCCCCACCTCTTTCACATTCTAAAATTAGAAAGCCAAATAAATGTTCATGGAAAAAATGAATGATAATAAATCACAGAGTTTCACGTTATTATACTTATTAATACGGTTTCAGTTTCACTTAACGCATAGTCCCAAAATGCATTATAAAACACAGATTTTAAAAAACTTTCATGGATGTGATGTTTAATTTAAAACAAGAATATAAGGACTTCAAGGGAAGCTGACAGTGGGGAATAACTGAACTGTTTTTGGTTTAGTGTCAGATGTTGTTCAAAATACTTTAAAAACTTTTTAAAACACTGTTTGCAAAACCCAGAGAGGGGGTAATAAAATTATTTTTTAATAAAAAACAGAGAAATGCGACACGTGACAACATAAGCAATAGTAGTAGCAACAGTAAACGAGAAGAGATTAAAAGACAGGAAAAAACATAAAAATAGTAAAGAATAATGAATGTAAGTTAGTTAGAAAGCCAGAATGTCCAAATTGCTGTTCTTTCTTTCCACACACACACAAACACTGTAAAATTATTTTATGTCCTCTGGAAAATAAACCTAATTGAGCCATCAGTTATCAAAGTTGCTTGAATTCAGCTTTCAGTCAGTAACGATGCTCTGCTCTTTCTGGAAATAAAAACATCCATAAGTGTAAATGTAATCCTCAAGACTAGAAACATTCATGCACGTTGTAATTGTGCAATGGTGACGACATCATGAAGCAGCTGTGGCTATAATAACGGTCTAATACAGTAAAGTCCCAAAAGAATTTAAAGAAATCTGATGAGAAAAACTTGTAAAGATGATAAATGCTCTCTGCACCTGTTTTATGAGGTTTATTAGAATTAGTTTGGGTGGGTGGGATTTGTGCCTTTTATATTTACATAAGAACATCTGATCTGCTTCAAGTTATTAATATTCAAAGAGACACAACCGATAGGATTTTTTAAAAATCAGTTACCTGCACAAAATTATCAACTTATTATCCCTGACACGTTGACACAAAAGGCCAAATTACTTCTCTGTTTAGAATAACTGATCCGACAATCAGAAGCACCTTTGTAATAGATGCTGTATAATTGCTGTGATGAATATTACTGCTTTCATGGCAGCAGCCCTGAAGTCTGTCATGCACGCTGCTGTGAAAAAGATTCTTCTTTAAATTCATGGGTTTGAAAGTGCACCAGCAGACCTCACTTTAACACCAAAGGGAGAGAAAGTCATTGATTCAGTCTGCACTGACAAGATGCCACCAGTTATATTCTCTGGCATTTCTCTATGCTGGAAATAATGTTATAATTGTTGACTTTGCTTCACTGTGCATATTAAGCTTCCACACACGCTGACAGCTTGAGTGTTACCGTGTGTGACAGATATACGTGTGTGTGTGAGAGAGTGTGTGTGTGAGCGAGGCAGACAGACTGACAATCTGCTGCAGCTCGAGTGAAAATTAACTCGCCTGTCTGCTGTGGAGTATGAAAGAGATGAGATGTGAGCGTGGCGTCTTTTATGCAGGTTCAGAGCTACGTTCAAAGCGGCAGCAGAGGCATGCAGATGGAGAGCCGAGTTTGACTGGGTCATTGATCAGCACACAAAATGGCCTCATCAAGCGATTCCTCCCCTGTCTAAAAGATTCTACACAGATTGCAATTAGAGACTATCTGAGCTCCTAATAAGGAATAATATTCAGTTATTAAGAAATGAACAGCCTTATTGCTCAACTCTGCACCTTACACACACATATGCACACCCTTCATCAGTCTTGCATTCTTGAAAGGCTGCTTTCCTCTCTTGATTTCTTCCACACCCAAGACATCGTTTTTTGATGCTAGAAGTTTTACGCAAACTGTCAGCAATGCTACGTTTTCCTTTTTTTCTTCCTGAAAGACGAGCTGATTTTTTATAAGCGTTTCTGTGGAGTAATTCTTCACACTCCACTTACAGAGAAAAGATGTGTAACCCTCCTCAAGGCTCAAATGGCCTGAAAATCATTCAGAAATTATGTAGATGACCAACCTGCTACTAGTTTGCTCTTGAGCGAAGCCTCCGAGGCGAGAGCGTAGGACATGGTGATGATCCTCTCCTGCTCCTGCAGAGCTGAGTCCAGAGCCACCACGTCTACATCAGGCTTGTCCACAGACACTGCTGGAGCTATGTTTTGCATGCTGTACAAGACAAGAATTAAAGCACTTCAACAAGCATACTGGTAATGTAAAGATGCATTTACCATATTAGGGATGTCACTGGACACTGTACTTGGAAGTATCTCATTCCACTTTTTATGTTCAAATTGTATAAAAATCAACAAGTTGGATCTCCCTGTCTCAATTACTATTTTTGCTACAGCGAATGGTGGCAGCAGTGGGATTCATCAGTGCCTGAGCTACGGAGAAAGTCAATGACCATGGCTAACAGAGAAGAGCCCCTCTACAATAAAAGTAGAGAAGTCTCCAGCAGACAGAGAGGAAGAGCCAACACTGGAATGCTGAACCTTTAGGAGTGTGTGATGTTTTATTTTGTGCCTTGTCAAGGCATCTTGTCTCCCTTATACTTATGCCATGACAGACACATGTACTGCAGAAATCTCAAAATAAACTTAAAGTTGAACACAGGTGATAAAGTAAAACCTTCATCTTTACAGAGAGGACATTCAGGTTGCTAGGCTTTAGAAGGTCGCCTCCAGACTCATTAACAGCTTCTAACCAGTGTTTGTCAAACATTTAAACAAAATGTTCTAATAAATGTGCACTGATTCTTTTACCAACAACCAGTTGCAATTAAAGGTGCATTTTCCATGTGCAACTGACATGTTTTGACATGTGTGAATATGTTTTGATACTTATTAATTAAATTTTATGACTTAATTTTTGTCTCTTCAAGGGTAAAAATGATCCACAGACCAGTAAATGTCATTGATGAATTTAGAAAAAAAACTTTTGAGTTTGTTTTTCAGTCATCAAATCTTTGTATTCAAACACCCGATGAAGGTTTTAGACTGAAAGGACAGTGACAGCCTGAAATGAATGAATAGTGTTGCATCTCATAGTGGAGTTTCATAGATTTTAAAATCAATACCAAAGTGAATGGAAGGTTACACATAATTGCCCTGTTGCAAATTTATTTATGGAATTTTTTCTTTCACAGTTTAAAATTTGGGAATTTATATGAAGTATTCAGTGTTGCAGTTTACATTCAATTCACTTTTGTGTCGACGTGGCTGTGAGGACAAAAAAGTTTACCAACACAGGAAATGTTGGTATGGGTGACCGTGGCGCAGTGGCAAGAGAGATCGCCTCCCATGTCAGAGAGCATGGGTTTAAACCCCGGCCAGGCCATGTGTCCAAGTATCCTTGGGAAAGATACTGAACCCCCCAACAACTGCCTCCCGGGCGCCATTCTGAGTTGTCAGCCCACTGCTCCTCGAACAATGAGGATGGGTCAAATGCAGAGATGAATTTTCCCAAGGGGATCAATAAAGGATAAATTATTATTATTAAATCATTTGTGGAAATGTTTGATACAAAAAGATGTTGAGAAGATGAGACGAGCCACCAAGACATTTTATTAAATAGCTAAAGAAAAAAAAAAAGAAGTTATTTCATTTCTTTTATGACTAGAACTTGTTTTCAGTCCTTCGGTTTAACTGGAAGTTTGGAACATGTTAAATCCCTTCCTGAAACTCCAGGATCTCAACAGCCTAATGCAACGTGAGCACATTTCAGGTATTCTTTGAGTACCTGGACTTCGCCAAAATGCTTTTGATGCGCTCCACTTTCCGATGACGCTCCTCCACCTCCTGAGGACTGAGTGGCTCTTCGGGCTCAGATTCCACGTAGCGCTCTGGAATCAACACTTTCTGAGGTTTGGACAGCTAGAAGACAGAGGCAGTCAGTGTTAGGATCTGTTTTTAACTTTATGTCACTTTAAAATAAAAATAATAATTTACATGTATAGTTTTCCATAGGGTGCTTTTAATTGGTTAAAAAAAAACAATTTAGGTCAGCAAAAATTTACACCTAGTGACTATTAAAACCTATTTAGGTTTTTATTTATTTTATTAGGGAAAGTACAAAAAAGTGATTATTATATTTCAATGCAACTAAAATGTATTAAATTGATCTAAAATGGTTTGGTTTTAGATTTTAACTACAGTTTTTGGAATGTGAGCAGCTGTTTGTTGTTGCAACACACACAGAGTTAAATATCTAATGAACCAAATTAAAAACAAGGTTTTAATTTAAATGTTCAAGGCTCTGCTTTGTTCTGCGTTGCTCATTTACCAACAGTTCTGAAACACAACTTTTATTTTCACAAGCGCTCTCATTTTCCAGGAATTCAATCCTTTTTTCTGAAAGATATAAATCTTTTTTATATTGGCTTCTGGTGATTTTCATCTGCTGTTTGCATGTTTTCCATACTGATTATGAATTCAACACCAGAAAATGGCTTTAGAACGATCACAGCAAACCTGGATTTTATTCCAGTTGACCATTTAGATTTTTTTAAACTAAAACCATTTTTTGTCTATATTGTGAAACAAGTGATACAGATTTAAGGTTTTTTAAATGGATGCAAATAGAGACATGAAATTTAAATTGGGTAACAAGTTGTTTTTAATTTAAAAAATCTAAGAAAATGTGTTTTACACATTAAAAAAAACAACAAAGGCAGCTCATTATTTCTGTTGCTTAAAATTGACTTAATCAAACTTCCAACTCAATCAAAATAACAAGTGTCAGCTCAAATTGTTGTATTAATTCATTCAATATATAAACAGAGAATAAGATGATTGTCATATTTAATTGAATCATTTTAATACAATTTTAAATAGAAGTTGCATGAGAAAAACTTTTTCTAATTTAGACAAGCAAACCTTATTTAGTCATTTCTGCACACTTTCGTGGACCAACCTGTTTATTTCTATTTACCTAATATTTTCTATTGACATTGGTGTATTTTTTATTTTTTATAAGAAAGCCATAAGTTACCTCTTTGTTCAGGTCCAGGTCATAGTCCAGTGGTTCTAAGTCGACCTCCTTTGTGGGAGGGGTTGTGTTCGTAGTGTGGAAGGTCAGCCATTCATCAGAGTGCGAGCGCGGCCTTTCTTTATGCTCAGGAGGCCTTTCCTCCCCCTGGACACTCCTAACTGCCTGCGCCTCCTCCCCCTGAACGGCTCTCTCGAGTAACTGCAGGTCAAACTCCTGCTCTCTCTTCCACTGGACAACGCAACACAGGAAAGATACAGAGAGTGAAACAAATCACAGGCTACTGCCATCGAGCTGCACAGACTCACTCTGCTTACCCTCACCCTCATGCAACACACATTCCACTGCAAAACTGTTAGATCCCAACTTTATTCCCGCACATATATGTTTTTCCGTTAAAATGCACTCACAATTTAGAAAAATAAAACACAAGACAACATGCATAGATGAATATGCATGCTTACATGGAAGGGAAGGCTTCTCTACAGTGAAAACAAGATGAACAACATGCCACAGGAAAAAAAAAACAGGAAAGAACACTTCACTCAAGCTGGTGACATCAAACATAAAAAAATCCTGTATGCACATGGAAAAAAATTTAATTACTAAAAAAAATATTAAATAAAACATGGCAATAAGAGTTCTTTAGAAAATATTGTTTATTTTTTGTAACATTCACATTTGAAAAAGGAGAAAAGTTATTTTTAATTAGCAGATAAAAACACTGAGCAAACACTTGAGCTGTGTTTTGATATTAAATTGATGTTATTCACATCAGTATTGCTTCAATATAATCATTTCCTTGAGAGGATGGAAAGAACGGGACAACAGTTGGTCCCAATTTATAATCACACAGAAGCGTCGTTATTTTCACTCAGGCATCAAGGAGAATGCTATGATGAGTTTTTAATGGATGAACTTTAATATAAATTGTTTAGGGTGGAAATGATTTTTGGTCAGTAAATAAAAATAAACTACTTCCCATCTCTTTCTCGCTCTCACAGACACACACTGTTAGGACACGCAAATGGACAAGACAGTGATGGCACTTTGTTGACTCCAACAAACCAGACAAAACACTGTTATATGTTGGAAAACAAACGGTGTGTAAGTAAAGAGTGTTAGGATGAAACCAGAATGACAAGATGATTAAGGAACAGTGAGAAGGGATGGATTAGGAAACATCTACAAACGGACACAAGTGATAACTAAATGGCACAAAAGCTTGTTTGTGAGGTGATTTGTAGTCAATTGTTACCATAGCAGGACAGATGGTTTGTAGTGATTTTGAGTCAGTAAATAAAAATCTTCTACAAATATCTAAGCAAAATATGCATATTTTGGGCTGCATTTACTGTTATTTACTACAGAAGTGAATTCAACAAGTAACAGAATTACAGCAATTGTCAGTCAATTTCTTTGTTTGTTTAAAGGTCTTATAAGCTCTCTGTCATGCTGAGAATCTCAGAAGTGAGCAACAGTGACATATTATTAACACCGGCTGTCTAAGTAAGAAAGAAAAAAACTACACACATGCAGTAAAAGATGCACACACACAAAGTTAAACACAGAAAAAACAAAACTGTACTAACTTAATGGTTTAAAATCCACTTTAATGTGAGTAAAAAGGAAAACTGGCTACACTCGGTGAAGGCATGCATCTCTACTACAGATCCCCACTCTCGCTTTGCTTGTCGTCATGCGTGAGAGTGTGCAATTGTTCTAGTAACATACTGAACCCAAGTCTGCCGAGAGCGGGCGCGACGAAGAGGGGCGGTTCGACGGAGAGGCGTGGCGGTCTCCGTGACTCAGGGTGCGTTTGCGCTGGCGGACGAGGGCCTTCTGGTGTCTCTTCATCCTCTCTAGCTGCTCATCGGCGCTCATCTTCCCTCTCTGCTGCTGCTGCTGCTGAGGCTGCGTCTTGTCCCCAGAGTACAGACGCTCCAAGGCACTTTTCGGTCTCTCCTGAGAGGAGTGGGAGGAAATGAAGTTGAGATGAACGAAAAGGTGCAGCGGATGGCAGAAAAGTTGAAGAAAACAAAAATGCACACCTAATGAGAGGGTGAAAGTGGAGGTAATGTATGTTCAGTTGCAAAAAAAATATTCTCAAACTTGGAGATATTATTATAAAGCTGAAATTTAATATTATTATTAATCACTAATAAAACTTCTACCGGCTAATGTTTCCATATAGGCAAATTATACTAAAACCAGGCTTATGTCCCAGAATATTGACTCTCCAACTCACTCTTTGGGTCACACCCTTGATCTTGTGTTAACACGACGTTTTACAGTTGGTAATAATATTGAAATATGCGATGTCACATGTTCTGATCATTACTCCATATTTATGGATGTTAATATTACCGTTAATGTCTGGTCATCCTGTGTGCTGTTCTCGGTTTCTATATCCAGGTGTTGTACTTGATTTTATTAATACTGTAGATTTTCTAGTCTGGACACACCACGCCAGTTTGACACCGTTGATGACTCTGTTTTAGCTTTAAATTCATCATGTAAAATGATCTTGGACTCTATTGCTCCTCTTAAGCTGCGTGTATGAAAGGGTAAACCTGCTCCCTGGCTTAATGACTCCACACGACAGCTTCGTGATGACAGTTCTTCTGTTTCAGGGCCTCTCTGGTTAATTTTCAGTCAGCAGTGATTTCAGCAAAGCACGATTATTTCTCTGATTTGGTGTCTTCTCACGCTGATGATCGTTGTGTTTTATTTAAGGTCAATAACACTGCCATTTACCCCCAGTTGGAGACAGAAGCAGCTAATACTCTAACGTGTGATTTGTTTCTCTCTCATTTTATCAGTAAAATTGATGGGATTCGGGCGGGGATTGTCCGTACGGGATACGCGCTTCCTGTCTTTTGAGGATGTGTCACTGTCCCAGCTTAAAATTAGATGCATCTTTAAAAAGTGGCGTATATTAAACCTCCTGAACCATTGTACAAGGTTCACTTCTTGCACATAAATGTTTAATTCTGTTCAACTTAGAGATGTTTTCAGACACTAAGCCTGTCATAAAACTTAGGCCTTTTTAAGTCTACATAAATGTTTTTTTTTTTAATTAAAGAATATTTGATCAAAGTTGAACAAAGTAGATTAAATTCATTTACTTTGTATGTACAGTCAGTGAAGCTCACCTTTACACCAGCGGCTGAAGTTGATCTCCGGAGAGTCACGTACGAGGAGATGTTTGAAGAATGGTTCAGCCTAAGTGAGGATCCAGTAACTCCTGAAAGAAATGCAGTCATAAAGGTAAACACACTGTTCTCAGCTTTACGGTATGGTGTATGGTTATCTGTAGGCCTGGCTCTTTAATCCATGCACCTCTGCTGGGTAACGTCTGGTAACCGCCGTCGTGCCCAGAAGCTACAACAGTGATGTGACTTGAGCCGTCGCCAGCTCCCATGAGCTCTGGATCACTCAGGAAAGGCCTCAGTTCGACCTTAGAGACACACAGACCAGATAGAAATTCAGACAGTTACAGCATATACACAAACATGTGAACACACACACACACTTTGTGTACCTTACTGTCCCCGTTTGTGAACTGGCCAATCTCTCGGTCTCGTTTCCGCTCATCTGACTGTCGTTTCAAGCCACGTACAGACGTGTGTCTGATGACTGTTGTCTCCCGGGGCAATGGCGGCACAGCGGGGGGATGCTCTTCAGGGCTGTAGAGCTGAGGTAGAGGAGGTCTGGGAGGCACGTCGTCTTCACTCTGCAAACACATGACAACTCTGAGCTGCATGTAAAGCTTAAAAATGATAAACAAGCGTCAATATTTCTGTACATTTGCTACAGAAAACCACTGATAAAATGCATTTTAAGAGTTTCAAAAAGTTTTTTTACATAATTAAATGAATAATTGACAGAGTGCTTCAGTTTTGGCAAAAATATTTCATATAAAAATAACTTTTCTTTTATAAAAAATATACATACGGTAAAAATATTGATTAATTTATCTTTTTCACATTAACAGAACAGTAAATAAATCAATTATACCAGCTATATCTGCACAGGGATTATCATATAAAATGTCAAGAGTTCAGCTTGCATCAAAAAAGCATCAATGACAGAGGTCCCTCACCCATTTAAACCCACTGAAGACAGTTGCAGAGTGGTGTAATGGCTGCAGCGTGGGACTAGAAGAAAGGGTGGAGACATGGCTACTGGGGCTGAGGTGGGGGGTGTGATGCTGCTGCTGCTGCTGGGACAATCTCATCTCTGTAGCAGACGGGTTCCCAGACACAGAAGGCACTGATGATACTGACACTGAAGGCACAAATTTTCTCTCTGAGGATGGGAATGAACATGTAACATAAATACATACATGCTGTAAGGACAGTGGTTTCTGTTCCGTGAGAAACTCAGAGCTAATATATGACAAGAGGAGGTCTAAGAAAGGGATATATGTGCTTTTCCTTATGAGTCATCAGCAATAGAATACAGAGGGATTGAGTTGCTGAGCTGTTAGATCGACTTCCCCGTGAAGATTCCTGTCAGATTCTGTAAAGTCCAAACTTTCCCAGCAGTTCAAATACTAGATTAACTATTTTTACACCTTGTCACAATTACACTTGTTTTTATATCTTTCTCAAACAAACAGCCTCAATCATCCTATTGATCCCACTCCTAATTAGCAGTTATTCAAGCTTTGCCAGTCCAATCTTAAGACAACTACTGCAGTTACAGAAATGAGTTGTTATGAAAGCAAATATAACGTTTCTATTCCGAAGAACTGCTTGAAGACACAAAACGACTCCTAGCAGATATGGGTAATCGGCAGTAGGATCATTGTAGCTGTCACTTTAAAACAATTAGCACAGCAACAATTAAGTTGTTTGGTTAAGAAAATAACAAATTTAAAACAGATATCTTGCATAAAAATGATCATCTCTAATGTAATACAACATTTCCTTGAACTGTTAGGAACGATTTAGCTTCCTGTTGTTTAAGTTGGTGTAAATAAATCCTTAAATGGGTCCTTTGAGATAACGATGGACAAAATGTCTCTGTCTACTTCTGCTTTTACAGACGATGTCCATTCAGAAGCTGAAAGTTCCTGCTGCTCACCTGCACACACAAATGGTGTTTTCTTAATCAAATGACTAATTCAAACTAAACAAATCAGTCAAATTAACATACACACAACAGATTTCTCTCCTCCGTGAACCGTCACCTTATCGTGGTGGAGGAGTTTGAGTGTCCTAATGATCCTAGGAGCCATGTTGTCTGGGGCACTTGTGCCCCTGGTAGGGTCACCCATGGCAAATTGGTCCTAGGTGAGGGGTGAGACAAAGTGCGGTTCAAAAGACTCTTTATGGAAATACAATCATCGAGCCAGTGTACCCGGCCCGGAGGGTTACCGGGGTCCCACCCTGGAGCCAGGCCTGGGGTTGGGGCCCGTGAGCGAGCGCCTGGTGGCCGGGCTTTCGCCCATGGGGCCCGGCCGGGCCCAGCCCGAACTGGATACATGGGCTCATCCACCTGTGGGCCCACCACCTGCAGGAGGAGCATGAAGGGTCTGGTGCATTGTGGATCGGATGGCAGACCAAGGCGGGAGCTTTGGCGGTCCGATCCCCGGACACAAAAACTGGCTATCGGAACATGGAACGTTACCTCTCTGGCGGGGAAGGAGCTGGAGCTTGTGGAAGAGGCTGAGCAATACCGGCTAGATATAGTCGGGCTCGCCTCGACACATAGCGTTGGCTCTGGAACCCGAGTCCTTGAGAGGGGTTGGACTCTCTTCTATGCTGGAGTTGCTCCGGGTGAGAGGCGGAGGGCTGGGGTGGGCTTTCTGTTAGCCCCAAGACTCTCTGCCTGTATGTTGGGGTTTTCTCCGGGGGACGAAAGGGCAGCTTCCCTGCGCCTTCGGGTTGGGGAACGGGTCCTGACTGTTGTTTGTGCTTATGCACCAAATAGCAGCTCAGAGTACCCACCCTTTTTGGAGTCCCTGGGACGAGTGCTGGATAGCGCTCCTACTGGGGACTCCATAGTCCTGCTGGGAGACTTCAACGCTCACGTGGGCAATGACAGCGTGACCTGGAGGGGCGTGATTGGGAGGAACGGCCCGCCCAATCTGAACTCGAGTGGTGTTCTGTTTTTGGACTTCTGTGCAAGTCGCAGTTTGGCCATAACGAACACCATGTTCGAACATAAGGATGCCCACCGGTACACCTGGTACCAGGGCAGCCTAGGTTACAGGTCGATGATTGACTTTATAGTTGTATCATCTGACCTGAGACCGTATGTTTTGGACACTCGAGTGAAGAGAGGAGAGGAGCTGTCAACTGATCACATTGAGTCCGAATGGGCCTTGTTCCGCTCTGCGATTGTTGAGGCGGCTGTTGCTAGCTGTGGTCGCAAGGTAGCCGGTGCCAATCGTGGCGGTAACCCCCGTACCCGCTGGTGGACACCAGAGGTTAGGGGAGCCGTCAGGCTGAAGAAGGAGGCCTACAAGGCGTGGCTAGTCTGTGGGTCTCCAGAGGCAGCTGATGGGTATCGGAGGGCCAAGCGGGGTGCAGCAGTGGCAGTTTCCGAGGCAAAATCTCGAGCGTGGGAGGAGTTCGGCGAGACCATGGAGAAAGACTATCGGTCGGCTCCAAAAAGGTTCTGGCAAACCATCCGACGCCTCAGGGGAGGAAGGCGGCAACTCGCTCACACTGTTTACAGTGCGGACGGGGAGCTGCTGACATCAACTGGGGCTATAGTCGGGCGGTGGAAGGAATACTTTGAAGAGCTCCTCAATCCCACCGACACGCATTCCTATGAGGAACCAGAGCTGGGAGAACTGGGGATGGACTGTCCAATCTCTGGGGCAGAAGTCGCTGAGGTAGTAAAAAAACTATGCAGTTGCGGAGCTCCGGGGGTGGATGAGATCCGACCTGGATATCTGAAAGCTATGGATGTTGTAGGACTGTCGTGGTTGACACGTCTCTGCAACATTGCGTGGTCATTGGGGGCAGTTCCTGTTGAGTGGCAAACCGGGGTGGTGGTTCCCATTTTTAAGAAGGGGGACCAGAGGGTGTGTTCCAACTATAGGGGGATCACACTCCTCAGCCTCCCTGGGAAGGTCTACTCCAGGGTACTGGAGAGGAGGGTCCGGTCGATGGTTGAACCTCAGATAGAAGAGGAGCAATGTGGTTTTCGTCCTGGTCGTGGAACTGTGGACCAGCTCTTTACCCTCGCTAGGGTGATGGAGGGGTCATGGGAGTTTGCCCAACCAATCCACATGTGTTTTGTGGATTTGGAGAAGGCTTATGACCGTGTCCCCAGTGACACCCTGTGGGGGGCGCTCCAGGAGTACGGGGTGGATGGTCTTTTGTTAAGGGCCATTCAGTCCCTGTACCAGAGGAGTGTGAGTCTGGTCCGCATAGCCGGCAGTAAGTCGGACCTGTTCCCAGTGAGGGTTGGACTCCGCCAGGGCTGCCATTTGTCACCGGTCCTGTTCATAACCTTTATGGACAGGATTTCTAGGCGCAGCCATGGTGTGGAGGGTGTTGAGTTTGGTGACAGGAAAATCTCGTCTCTGCTTTTTGCGGATGATGTGGTCCTCCTAGCTTCATCAGGCTCTGACCTACAGCTCTTGCTGAGGAGGTTCGCAGCCGAGTGTGAAGCGGCTGGGATGAGGATCAGCACCTCCAAGTCTGAGGCCATGGTTCTCGGTCGGAAAAGGGTGGCTTGCCAACTCCAGGTCGGGAGAGAGATCCTGCCTCAAGTGGAGGAGTTCAAGTATCTCGGGGTCTTGTTCACGAGTGAGGGAAGGAGGGAGCGGGAGATCGACAGGCGGATTGGGGCAGCGTCTGCAGTGATGCGGACGCTGAACCGGTCTGTTGTGGTGAAGAAGGAGCTGAGCTGGAAAGCAAGGCTCTTGATTTACCGGTCGATCTACCTCCCAATCCTCACCTATGGTCATGAGCTTTGGGTAATGACCGAAAGAACGAGATCGCGGATACAAGCGGCCGAAATGAGTTTTCTCCGCAGGGTGGCCGGGGGCCACCCTGCGGAGAAAACTCCTCACCCTATCCCTAAGGCTGAGCCTTAGGGATAGGGTGAGGAGCTCGGACATTCGGGAGAAACTCGGAGTAGAACCGCTGCTCCTCCATGTAGAGAGGAGCCAGTTGAGGTGGTTCGGGCATCTTGTTAGGATGCCCCCTGGACGCCTCCCCAGGGAGGTGTTTCAGGCATGTCCTGCCGGCAGGAGGCCCCTGGGTCGACCCAGGACACGCTGGAGAAAATATATCTCTGGTTTGGCCCTGGAGCGCCTTGGGATCCTGCCGGAGGAGCTGGTAGAAGTGGCTGGGGAGAAGACTGTCTGGAGCTCCCTAATAGGCTTTATGCACAGAGTACTTAGTAGAACTTCCGGTTTAAAATTAACTCACGGGACCATTTCCGGTTCCATTTGAAACGTGAAGATTTCCAGAGTTAGAGTGCATTTCCAGCTAAAGATATTGTTTATAATCAAAACGAGTAATAGTAAAGTATAGTACAGAATGATATATATATTATAGCACTAAGAAATGAAGCCATCATATAAGTATCAGCGGACGGGAAGCCTTGACAGCTGAACACTGCTGTGTTCCGTTGTGTACCGCATCAGCTGAATAGAATTCATCAGTCCGTTTCCACACATTTCCACTGAATAAATAACTACAAAAAGGAAGGATTGTGAACTTAAGAAGAGAAAACGTGATCATTTCTAACCACACCGTGTCTGCAGTCCACACTTTGCAGCACAGTAGTCAAAGAGCCGAGTGGAGGAGGCTAATGGAGGAGGCGCGGCGCCGTTCGTGTGTTATTTCACTGGAACAACTATTCTTTTGGTGAATGAAGACTTGGTGTTTGATAACGTAGAGCTAGACCAGAGAAAGTTGAAAGTTGGGAAGCAGTTGGAGCCCACGATCACGGCTATATAGATCTGTCTCACTGTTTTTTGATGATGGAAGCTACGAGCTAACGCTGTTAGCTTACCTTCAATTTCATGAATAAAGCTGGTTATATACAGCTTAAAGTCCTTCACCCGCTTGCTCGCAGACGTCTCTGTGTGTTTTTCAAAAATTCGGTGGACATCGTCTACCGTGATGCGCGGCAGGTCTTGAAGAAAACGGGTAAAAAAATCAATTTTGTCCAGTTTGTGTGGGAACAGCGTTGAACCGGAAGGGAGCGGCAGCCTCTATCGCAACCAGGAAGTGACCGTGCATAAACCCCATTGGGATGCTGCCCCCGCGACCCGGACCCGGATAAGCGGAAGAAGACGAGACGAGACGAGACAACAGAATTCTACCTATGGAAATCAACAACAATCAACACCTGGGAAAAAAATTTGAGACTAGGCTGTGCTATTTTATCATACATGTTGAAATGTATTTAAATTTAAATTATTTCATTGCCTCCTCACCATGATGTGTTCTGTAGAAACCTGTTAATCACTTGCTTGTTTAAATCAGGTCAGAGAAAGGAAACAACTAGATGTTGCCCTGAAGGACTGGAGTTGGTGAGCCCTGCTTTATAGTATCATATTATGTGTTCAGCAGTCATTTGTTTAGTAAATGTGGACTCTCACCTGGGTTGGTAACAGAAGAGATTGTTACTTTGTAATTGGCTTTACTGGTGCTGAGGCCGGCGATGACATCCTCAATCCTCCACAGTTCTTTTCTGATCTGAACCTTCTCCTGCTGCTCACACACAAACCCACTCAAAGTTTTACACATAAAACAGATACAGTCTCATTAATGCTTCCTCTTCTTTTCACCAAATACAGATTTAGATTTGAACTAATGGATCACCTTAGAACAGACATGATTTCTTGTCTAAAATATTGTTATTTTTAACACATTCTGATTTATTCCCATGCATAAAATGAACTGCTTGTGTGAGTTTACAGAGCCACAACCTGAGAGAGATCACTGCGGTTCATCTGACCCTGCAGGGCTGACTTCAGCCAGTCCACATCTCTCTCCATCTGGCTGTACTCATTCCATGCATTCTCCATCTCCTACAGAACACATCAGGACACACTTTATACTACAATAAGGCAAGAAATGATATTAAAGCATTGTTTTTTGTATTGCTTTATGCAATCGTACTTTACCTGGTAAAACATTTAATTTGGAATAAAGTTGAACCCAATTTTTAGCTACAGTATTCAGCAAACGCATTTTAAAGGAAATGCAAATGAGCTAATAACGCACTTGTTTACTTTCAAGAAATCTTGTAGTTAATTTGCAAACTCTGGCCTGAAAGTCATCATTTTCCATTCAAACACTAAATACTTTGAATATCAGAAACCTTTCTGACCCAACTGGCAGAAAAAACGCACTCAAAGAGTTTCTTTGTAGCCTCTGGTTTGTCCCCCCATCACTCATCTTGATAGTCACAGTCAACCTGAAACATTGTGCCCGTTGCAGAAACCAGCAAAAGGGAACAACTAAAAATAGAAGTGAACATCTTGTTTCCAACCAATAAAAATGCAATAACACGTATTTCACAGGGGAAACTACTAAATGAACTTTGTAAGAGGAGGAGAGGATTGCTTATATTAAGACAGAAGAAGATGTAGTTTTCATTTTAAATGCGATCTACATGCAGTTTGGGTCTTACTGTGGAGACTTGGGATATTTCAGCCCGGATGTGGACCACGTCTTCTTGTAACAGTTTTTGCTGATAGGCGATTTTCTCAGCGTGCGCCGGCTGATCTCGGTACTCCTCCATCTGCTGGTGAGAAACATCCAGCACAGACTCCAACTTATCCTAAAAATAACAAAAAATACTCTTAAAAAGCAGGAAATCTTTATGGACCTGGCAGCTGTAGGCTCATACTCGTGTTTAAAGTCCCCCTTTAGACTAGTTTTAAGTTAAACAAGTACAGACTATTTTGTTTAACACGGCTGTTCCACATGAAAAGTGAAAAAACCTGAAGGAACTTCTGCAAAATATTGGATTTAGATTGAGCCATGCTACCTGGGATAAGTTTAAAGGGATAGTTCAGCCATTCTGAAGTCTGTTTCTCTATGAAAGCTACAAATATGAATTACAGTGCTTTGAAAAAGTATTTGCCCCTTACAGATTTCTTCACTTTTCTCTTATTCATCACATCTAAATGTTTCAGATCAGCAAACAAAGATAACCTGAGTAAATATAAAATGTAGTTTTCAAATTGTGATTTGATTGTTAAATGGAAAAATCTATCCAACCTGGCCCTGTGTGAAAAGGTTTTTGCCTCTAAACCTAATAAGTGGTTGTAACACTCCTGGTGGCTACAACTAAAATAAAGTGATTGTGAAAACTGGTACGGAGTCTCCCACGTCACTGGGGAGGCATTTGTTTCCCCACACTTCTTTACAGAATTAGTTTAATTTCGGCCACATTGGAGGGTTTTCCAACATGAACAGCCTGTTTAAGAAAGGTCAGACATTCTCCGTCAGGATTTTCTGGTAGACAGCAGAATTCATGATTCCATCAGTTACTGCAAGTCCTTCAGGTCGTAAAGCAGCAAAGTAGACCTGAGACATTTCAGCGTGGACGAGTAAAAAACGGAAGAAATCTGTAAAGTTTTTAATTTTCACAGCACCGTATCTTATCTGTTTTAGATCACTTTCTGAACAGCCTTCATTTAGACAAATAGAATGTAAGAACCACAGGACTGATGGGCAAGTCTGATCAGCCAAAACCAAAGTGCATTGCCACTATAACCATATATTTCTATGTACAGTAAATAAAAACAAACTCACTTTGGTCTTGACTGGTTCAGACAGCTCATCAATCCTGTTAGGCTGTTCAGGAAGCTTTCTACAACAGGTTAGATAACAACTATTTGAAATTTTTAAACACAATTAAAATGGCCAAAATATCCCTTTACAAAAACATATTCTAACTCGTTTCTATTCTATTACAATTTATTGGGGACGCATGATCTTAGGAAGACTTTATACTGTTTCAACATAAAACAGTGACTGATGTTAGAATTTATAGAGAATGTTTAAATATGGCACTTTAGAGAAGCAAACAGGCCTTATTTTTCTCAAAAGTGGTTTGTGAAAAAAGGTTTTTCTGACATGATTGACTCAGACTTGAGTAAATATGATTCATTTCAGGGGTCATTTTTTTAAATATATATATACACCGGGTCATATGTAAAATTTAAAATATAAACCTTGTCCTCCTTTAATGCACGTATGCTGGCTTCTAATTCCTGCAGAATCTTGTCTTGTTCACAAAGTCGACTTAATTTCACCTAAAAGAAAAACAGACGAAAATCAGAATAAAAGACAGCAACAGATAGCATCCATATCTCTATGTGCTCTCTGTTTAAAACACCAGCCTGTGAAGATAAAGCCTCAGAGAGGCAGGAGGAGATAAAACAGAGACCGGGGTGATAAATAC
This sequence comes from Callopanchax toddi, assembly GCA_006937965.1. Classification (NCBI taxonomy): domain Eukaryota; kingdom Metazoa; phylum Chordata; class Actinopteri; order Cyprinodontiformes; family Nothobranchiidae; genus Callopanchax; species Callopanchax toddi. Next base: position 949,454 of record SSNR01000015.1, read on the forward strand.
AGCATGTGTTTACAACACAGGCCAACTGCTCCATTCTTGTCTTCATTCAGCGTTTCTCTGCAACGCGGCCGCGTGAGACGAATTGATCGTCTACTGTAGTCTTCACTATCTGTCAATAAGGCTTATCTTTGTAAAAAGCCCGGAGGAATTCTTCTCATCAGCGCCGTGAAAAAAATATCAAAAGGCTTGACGCCGTCGAGTTCGGGGGTTACATTCAGTAATACCCATTATGAGCAATCATAATCAAAAATCCATATTTTCACATTCACTTTTGGAGCAAGCCGTGTTTACTGAGAGTGACAGATTTGTTTTCCCAGAAATGGGTTATGTGTTTATGAAAACAACATAAGACTGCCGAGTTCACAGTCTCTCTCTCACACACACTGGTTTTTTTATTTTTTCCTCCTCAGATCTATTTATCATTCTGTTCAATTAATAATTAAGCTGTTTTTTATTTTGCTGCCACATATTGTTGTTTTTAATTGCATGAAATATTCATCGCTCAGACAAATTTACTGGCAATTTCTTATAAATTGTTAAAGTGGAACAATGCTAATGATGAAAAGCCAGGACATCCATCTTATTTACCTCCATTCAGCGCAAAACAAAGAGGGAGAAAAGCAAGATCAGGCAAATCAAACTGAAAAATTTAACAGCTCAACATCTAAAACTCCCATTACATGTATTTTTCCCTTTAAATTGTAGGGAAGAAAATAAAAGCTGTGGTCGATACTCTCAGGCCCTCACTGTGCAGCGTGGAAGGGTGTCCCCACAGTGTTGCTGTGTACATACGTTCCCTTCCCTCTGCTGCCTCTGTTTACCACAATTTAAGAACACACACACTGAAAAACCACACTTAAAAACACAGCAAAGTCAGACTAAAGTCAGCTGCGCCTTTGTAGTGGATTGTCAGAAGTCGGAAATGAGGATCTTAAAAGAAAAGGGACGGATAAAAAAGGCACTTATTTTGCAAATCCTGAGAACGTTGTAATTGACTTACATCAGCATCGCTTTCTGCTATTTTCACAGGCCTCGACGATCTCTCTTTTTTCAAACTCTCCCGTCCAGTGACCTGAAATAAACACAAAAAATAAAGTCAATCTTTATTCATCTTAAATGGTCTTTTTATATTTAATTTTAAATATACAAAAAGACTGCTGTACAAGTTAAGATAAATGGGGAAAAAACAATAAATTTAAATTCTTGTGCTGAAGCTGGAATAAAACATTTATGAAAATTGAGTTTCAATATCATCACGTTTTTAGGAAATCCTAAAACCTCAGAGCTGCTCTTTCCTGGCTGCTTTAATGGCCAAAGCTTTATAATGAAAAAATACAAAACAACATGTAGAAACGTGGTTTCTGTCTTTCACAAACACTAAACACAAATATATTACAATCAAGCATACAATTAAAACTTAAGTATAGGATGATCTTTCTAAAACGTGAAGCACAAAACTGAGGCTTCCTGCTATCACTCGGGATTAGACAGAAACTGACTCCCTCTTTCTCATGTTTTCTTGTTCTATATTGCCTTCTTTAGCTTTAGGGTTAAAGTTCTGATCTATTATGAAATAATTAGATGTTTTCTGTATAATTCTTATGGCAAATGATGCTCCTGCGTTTGTCTGCTGGTTCAGCAGTTAGCATGTGTGTCACCTTCATTAGCAGCCACACATGAAATGAACAGAAATACCAGGTTTGAGTTGAGTTTTGGGTCACAAGAAGTTCCCTTTTCTTGATGATCTTTCTTTCATGAGTTCATAGGATCTCATCCCAAAATTATCATTGACAAGAAAGCATTCTTTGCATTTTCTGGACATCATTTATGGATTGCTGTAAGGTCAAAAGAGCATTTTCAAGTCATCATGTGAAGATTGCGTTTTCTATTTTTGTTTAGTTTAGATACCAGTCACACTTTATTCATTTAGTGGGACCACCTTTGTATTGTGTTGTTTTTGCAGTTGCATCCAGCTGTCTGATTTGATCAGTTAAATTATGACAACAGCTTGACTCAGTTGTAATTGTTTAAGTTTTATTTATCATCTGATTTCAATCAGAATGCAGAACCCGATGAACAAAAACACGTCTCACTATCGTGGAATAAAAGTGCTTTTGAGATCTAGAACATTTCTTTAAACCAATTTTTATTTTATCACCCATGTAAAGTTATACTACACAAAGTAAACCGGTGCTTTATTCTACTAAATACAAATGGCTACTAATATCCTCACCATAATAATTATTTATTATCGGTACTAATAATTCAAATGTAATGCTTATCTAAAATCATTTATGCCATAAACAAATACCTATATAAAATACTAAATCTGATGTGATGATGTCACTAAACTTGTGCACTAAATGCTAAAACAAACTGCCCTGTAACTGAACCTCAGTGTAAACAGAACTAAGCTGTTGGTGACTAAAAAGAAAATCTCTTGTTCCAAGTTTACCACTTCATTTAGGTTTCTTTTTATGCAGCAACTTTAATATCAGGAAAATCCTAGTTCTTTCTGTTTTTAATAAAACTACAGAAGTCTGAATTCTTATTCATGTTCCTGTTATTTCAAAGCCCTAAAATATTTTCATCGTTTGTTTTAAGGCAAAGCTATTTCAGTTTTTTCTTTTATTATTGTGAAACACTTCTTTTATTATCATGCTATTTTTCTAACATTTATCAATAAGAATCAAAACATAAAGGGGCTCATTTAGTACTTTTTCTTTAAAACATGGAGTTCAGCGGGGCTGTTGTCCCTCGTGGTTGGTAATACTTGAAGGTAAAATGTGTTGGTGGTGTAATGATGAGAAACACACATTAGGATCACTACAGTCAGCACCCTGATACACAACGGAGAAAGGGGCATTCCACTTACTTTACATTTCAGCATCAAATACCAGTAAATCTGGGCGCTCTACAGCATTATACTATCATGTTTTCTGTGGTTATGATGGGAAGGAATACTCATCTGGTAAAATTCATTATTTGATCAGTAAAAGATGTTCTCAGTGATTTGCAAACCGCTAGTTTTCTAAAACTCCCAGTTCCTGCTGTTAATCCCAACTTGAACAAATTGCCAGTACATTTCTAAAAGAGCAGCTTTGGGTAATTAGGGCATTTCTTATGCTCTAGCAGGCAAACATAAGCAAAACCAAACTTTCAGTACAAACAGAAATGCTGCTTTACATGCAAGGAAGCCCTTTACCATTACAGCTTCCTGAACTTCATCTGAAATCAGACCGTTGTTATGGTTTCTCACAGCAGATCACATAGAGAAGGGAGCCATGTGTGAAATCCTGCATAATTTCCAGGGATGCATCAGAGTGCATTTAAAAAGCAGCAGAATGAACTGTTTCATTATGAAGTGGAGATTTTCTAATACATATGTGAGAAAATTGGGATTATATGTTTTAGAATATAAGACAGTTATTAGAAACATAATGCAAGATTTTGGAAAAAAGTTGAATTTAGAGGTAATAAAAATTAAAACCTCATAACCCAAATCCAGCACTTTCATCCAAATTGAACTTTTGGGCATTTTTAAAATACAAAACCAAACACCGCTTCCACTGGAACATATGCCTGATTTGTTTAATCAATAATGCAAAATTAATTCACCAAAAGAATGATTTGGAACTTAAGTGACCTGGTAAAACAAAAAGCAGTTAATTCCATCTTAATGAGACAGTAGAAAGCAGAGGGTAGAAAGGAGGAAAAGACAGGCAGAAACAGGGAGGCAGCAGCAGACTGTAGACCAGAGAAGGAAAACAGGATGAAAAGGATGGAGTGGTATTAATTTGTTGGAGCCCACCTTCAGATCTAGATACTCCAGGTCCTTCTTCAGTTGTATGTAAGTATCATCAGCCTTTAAATGAGCAGTGGAGAGATAAGTCATTTGAAATGAAGCTGCATGGAGATAATAGGTGACCAGATGACTCCTAAGGTCTTTATTTGCTGTTCAGGCTTTACTAACAGAACTTTAATTAACTCGTTCTCAATTACAGTGTACTTCCACCTCTGTATTTGTATCTGCAATTAGTAAGGCTAAACTATAATTAGGTAATTATGTTATTTTTCAACTGGTTTAATGTCTCATGTGTGACCTCTTAAACAAACCGAGCAACACAGGTCGATGGAGAATGGCCAAAGAATGGTTAGATGTCAGAACCTGGGTGGAGTTGTCATTACTGAGCACCATTGCGGCTTCGCTGTGGTTTGGCTGACTGTACAGCAGAGGACTTTCCTCACAGGCTCATAAAGAGATGGCTGCTTCAGAATGATAACCCCAGGAGGGCACACAGACACAAAATGTGGCTTCTGCTTCTTTTGGATAGACAAGATCAGACTTTACATCGATCAAAAAAAAGAGAGTTCAAGCACATGTGACAAGCAACATGCTCCAGATATGGCAGGTTACCTTTTAATTATACTTTCACACAAAAATCTGACAGCACTGTCATGTTTAGATAGGTGGCATTAGCTGAAAAGATGTAGTAAGTACAACACAGCCCATGCCAAAATGGTTGAATAAACACAGACAACCAAGCAGTACCAAGAGACTGCAGAATCTGTCAAAATGACAGGGAGGCAATGTGTAGGAATGGCTGAGGGAAGGCAGGGGGTGGAGGCCACGATGCACTGGCAGGGGATGCAGAAGAATGAGGGTCCCTGACCTGCATGCTGTGGCCCAGAAGGCCGTTGTGCTGGTGGTGCTGCAGGTGAGCGAACGCATTGCTGGGGCTATGCACACCAGCCATCTTGGCCTGGTGCCTCCGAAGTTGAATGAGGAGCAGAGTCAGCTCCTCTGGCTGTAGCCAAGCCAGGGTTTAAGGAGGCCATGGGCCAGTGGAGGTACAGAGGGATGAGAGAAAATATCTGATAACCATCTAGGCAACACAGTGGCTTAGCTGTAGTAGCCTCAAAAGCCAAGTGGCACACATGCCTGATGACCTGTGAGTAATTTAAAATCAACTCTAGAGCTGCACCGTTATTAGGACGTTAAAGGACCACCTGCTGTCTGAAAAGGATTAGAGATGCACCCAAACATTTGTCTGAAATTCAGCACGATCGGCTTAATCGATAATCAGCCAATCTGAAACTCTGTAATATGATCATTTTTAATCCTGTGAATGCACCATTTCCCATCAGCATTAAAAAATCTGAAATTTTGGGGGATTCGCACACTCACCATCGCTAAGTTTTAAATCACACTAGCAGTAACAGATCTTCCAGTTTTTACTTCTATAATGATCGTTTTTAAAGTTAATCAGAAATTATAAGAAAATGCATTATGTTAATGATAAAAATCAGAATCAGCAACAATCAGAATATAGGCAGGTTAGAGTTGTACAAGAATCAGAGATATCTCCTAAAACCAGAATCAGTGCCTCTCTTAAAGGAATACATCACATACATATTAAAGTTTAAAAAACAGACGACTCTGGGTTCTCGATTGGATTTTGAACTGAGTTATCTGTTTATACTCATGCATTCCTCCTCTAGAGCAAGTTACCAAGGAGCATTAGCATCACATCACAGAAAATAACACAAGGTTGTTTCGAGGATGAAGTGAAAATATCAAGAAAAAAGTAAAAATTTTACTTTTTTGTTAGGTTTTCTTTCTGGTTCTTTTTTATGTTTCTTTTTTTTTATGGCAATTGGATTTTGGAAGTAATCAAAACTAAAATTCAATCATTCACCCAGTGTCAAATATACACCTGTAAACATCTGAAGTTTATGAAACAGTTTATTAATATTAATAAAACTCCAAATTACTATTACTATATTACTATTCATATAAGCTCCAGTTGTTTTTAAGTACAGGTGTATGTTTGAGACTCTTATTGTGAAGGAATAAAAGAAGTTCTGAGTTCTGCTATGGACACTACTACAGAGGTAGCCAAATGATAATCATATCAGTAAAATGCCTCATTATTTACAGTTTATTCCATAAAAACACATCCAGAACCCTTGGTTAAAAAATGAATAATAAACAAAACAAAGACAGTTGCTTTACGAGCACATTGGAGTTTGCTTCCTCAAGCTGTTCTTGAAAAAGCTTATTAAGAACACTTTTCTAAAAATAGTATTTCAACTTTTTCCTATCCTTCACAGGGCATTAGTACTCAGTTGTACTAAGTACATACAGTTGAACAAATATATTAAAAATCAAATCCTACAATAGTAATAGTTACAGAAGGTCCTACCGTTTTCCCATGCAGGCTGGGAGCGCTGACTGTGTGTGTGATGTATCCCATAGCTGGCACGGATCTTCTCTCAAGTTGGGAAGTCTGGAGAGAAACAATTCATCTCTTTATGTGTTCAAATAAAACAGAATCTACAATAAAAAGTTTAAAAAAGAAGAAAGATCACTCGATCAAACTGAACTAAAGTTTAACCATCGCCTCTAAGTCGGCTAACAAACTGAGCTACACAGCAGATTTATTTTTCATCCATCTTTCTTTAATTTTTCACCCCGTTATCACTCCAACCCTTATCTGAAACAAGGTGTGCCTTGAGTTTTGGATGCTGCCGGGCTTAAAAGATTTGACATTTTTGCTTAACACACAGAATTAAACCAGAACCCACTCCAGAACCTTAAAAGGACACAAACAACAAGAGATTTAATTAACTCCACATAAATTATACCAAACCTGCTTTCTTAAAATAACATTTGTTTGCTACCAGCAAGAGAAGCCCTGTAAGCCATTCCCTTTGAGATTCCCATGCCACAGTTTTTTGCTGTATAATAGGTTTTTTATTTAAATGCAAGATCAGAAGAAAGAGACCGCTGCTGATGTTTGGGATACAGTAAAGATGTTTATAGGGTGCCGAGGAGCCCTGGGCAAATTGGATTAGCCGCTAATAAAACGTACTGTACTTCTTAATTATATTCCACAGCAGCATGCAGATCAGTGTTACTTAAGCGCACTTCAGCAAGAGCGCCATCAGCCTCGAAGACACTGGCAGCACCAAAGCTAAGTTCAAACTAAAATGAGTTCCCAAAACCATTGCCCACTTGTGCAGGCACTGTGGCTGCCTTTGTTAAACATGCAGCTTCCTTTAAAGAGTCTTCTATAATTGTGCATCACTCCATTCAGTGGTAGTAATTAGTCTTGACACTTGAGTGAATGATGGGGGAAACAGAGCCTCTGTGACACTTTGTTTACTTGTGCGAGGCCAGCGGGTTGGTTGTGAAGAGCTTGTGTGTGCTGGCAGCTGCGGCGACGGTTCAGAGGGAGAACTTTTCACATGTGGAGGGTGTGGTGAGGAGACAGCGCAGGGTGTGGATAACGGGACGGCCTCTCGCTCCGTCTCCTGCGGCAGTGGCGGTGCTGTCTGAGCGCTCTTCTGGTTGGAGGAAAGACGGAGTGGCAAGTTTTTACTCACACACGCTCACACCACCTGTGGAGAGCTCCTGGGTGTGGTCGATGTGAATCACATGAGCTTCAAAGTGGGCGCGTTGAAAAGTTGGAGCCTTCTCAGGCTGCTTGTCCTAATCTTCCCATGGGGCCCTTGTGAGCTCACAACGCGCTGACATCACTGGCTACCGTGAGAATGAAAACATTGTCATTTGGCTCACGTCGTGAGATCCATCAACTCTTCCTTCAGTCCCAGGCCAATGACAGACTATCGGTGGGTGTTGTGTGCCTGTATTACAGTGTCAAAGCCTAAATGACTGAGCGCATTTATAAAAGAACAGTCTCATCTATACATTAGACAGTCAGGTCTCCACGGTCAGTGCTTACTGTGTAACAGCACTCTGAACAAGCACGTTGATGCAGCTTTTCTCACTGATGGCACAATAAATCTTAGTCGCTGAGAGTGCAGATGGCATTTATTTTCTTTTTTATAATCCTTTTAGTTTCTTGATTAATCACTAGAACTTTTTGTCCACAAACAGACAGGAATAAGTAAAAAATAAAATACATGAATAACTCTGTAGAGACAAAAACTCTCCAATCCCGGTCCTTGAGGGTCGCTACCCTGCATGTTCTAGTCGTTTCTCTGCTCCTAAATGTCTGATTAAATGGTTGAATTACCTTTTCATTATGTCATCAAGTTCTACATAAGACTGTTAATTATTCGCTTATTCAAGGCAGAAATGTTGGATCAGAGAAACATCTAAAACAGTTGGTGCCAAACTCTATTTCATGGGAAACTGAAATTAAAAACTTCCATGAAAGTCAAGGGCAAACCTCCAACAAACTTTAAAAAAGGAAGATGTAAGTTTCCCATGTTTCCCAGATTTTTTGTCAAAACATTAATACTGAAATGTAAACCTTTTATTATCGAGTTCCGTCATATTTATCCTCTTCAGAATCAAACAAATTAACTTGAAATCACTAGCGCTACTGCAGACAGCGCCGCCTCATCCAGTGCATTATGAAATTCGTAGCTTTAGTGATTTTTGTAAAGAACTCTCACTCGCTGTCACAGGCTGGATGAAACTGTTTTGGGTCAAATGTGGCCGTCAGGTCTTGAAATTGACATGAATGATCTAAAACAGGGGTGTCATTCATACGGCCCGCGGGCCAAATCCGGCCCGCTGGATGAGTTTTGAAAATAAAAAAATTAGGGCTGGGACTTTAACGCATTAATTATGATGCACGTTAAAAAAAAATAACGCAATTAACGCAACTTGCGTTTGAAGCAAGGCTGAGCTCTTGTCAGCATAATTTCCTGCTGTCCAGACGCTCAAATCAGCCCGTGCCAAGGTCCTCCTTCAGAGGATCCAGCCCGACCTCGCTTCACCTGTCTACGCGGTCGCTGTAAAACTCAGCCCTCCGCTCCGTCCTTTCACCACAAAAACCGAAAAGGATCGGCGGTGAAACTGCACGTCTCTAGCCTTTATTGGTTTATTCCAGTCAGTGGAAACGGCGCGTCGCATCCAAAGCGCGTTTGTTGGATGACAGCTGAGCCAAGCTGAAGAGCCGCAGCGCGCCACTGAACTTGCCGTCCTGCGCGCTGTTCCTGTCAACTTGGCCAGTGACGAATCCTCCACATCTAGTTACAGCGTGAGGCCAGGGCTTCCGATCGCGTTACGCACAGAGATCAGTGCCCAAACTGGAGCGTTTGCACTCTGTGAGTCCTGGTCCGCGCGTTTGGTTCGTTTGTGGCGCAACACTCGACACGCACGCCAGCTACAGCATCGCTGAGCTGAAGCTGATATTTTTAACTAGAGCTGGAGCTGGACGTCAGCTGGGCGCACAGATCAGTACCATCCTGCTGCCACTGAGGAACAAAGACCTGAATGGGTTTAGATCCAGATCTGGGTTTTCCCTCAGACCTGATCTAAATGAAACCATGGTGAAACTGATGGTGTCCAGTCAGCATCACCTGGATTTAGTGGTTTTATACAGTTTTAGATGAAACACTGAGTTCCTAACCCTATTTGAAAAGATAAACCAGTACCAAACCCACACTGGTCTATAAACAATAGAGACCCTCATTAAAAACGAGGCAGAGCCTCCAGACCAGACCGTGGGTCAGTTTGAACACTGCAGAAAATAATTCTCTCATCCAGGGTGTTTCCACATGTTGGAAATCTTTTATTATTAATATTTTAAGACAATAAAAGTTTTGTTCTGCACAATTGTCTTACGAAATATTTGTTTATCTTGTGTTTTGTAAAAGAGTTTTTGAATAAATGTGAAGATTTTCAAATGTACTTGTAATTTTTCTTGCATGAAAACAAGGAGAAAAACATGCACTTGTTATTTATAGGTAATTATTTTAGGATTGTACTGGTCCGGCCCACTTGACATCTAATTTGTCTGCATGTGGCCCCTGAACCATAATGAGTTTGACACCCCTGATCTAAAATATGTAGGATAGCATCTCTCAAGGACCAGGATTGGACACCACTGGTCAATAAAGACCAAAAGCTAAGATGAACTGAAACAATTGGGTTATTGGTTTCTACTTTATTATTTTGATTATTTCATCCTCATAGCATCCTTAGCACATCCATTATCCTCCGGTCACCATTATTCTAAGTTGGAAATTCAAAGGTAATTAAATAGCTTTTTATTGATTAATTTACATTTTAAAGTTCAAAAAACAATCAGAATTGACTTGAAACTTTGCAAAATAATTGTTAATTAGCATACCTTTAAAAATCATGCCCTCTGGGTGTCCTACCTGAGAGAGATGGGAACAAATATTGCCAGGGGAGCTGGACCTCGTACTGTCCCCGGGTCCCAGCTCATCCAGGGGCCTGACTGTGCGTCTGTCTGAGGGTGTGTGTGGCCTGCGTGGGGACAGGGGTTTGAAGGAAGATGGGGTTGATGGTGGGACTTCACACGGTGACGGGGGGACAGAGATGGAGCGCGGCATCTCTACGGTGACTCTAAAAGACGAGGAGTCGGTAAAGTTAGGGCCGGTGTAAATGGGCGCGGTGGGGCTGCCGTGACGGAACTGCTGCCTCTGCTGCCACTCATACAGCTGCCACACCATCCCTTCCTTGGAGGCCATTCGCTCATCGGTGGACATGCGGAAGTGGCTCAGCCGGTCGTGGGCGTACTTATAGTCACTGGGCAGGTTGGTTGTTGCCGGAGGAGAGCTGCTGCCAGACAGGAGACGAGGAGACTTTGGTAACGAGTGATAAGTTGATTCTTTTGTGCTGGATTTGGGCTTCAAAGGAGGAGTCCGCCGAGGGAGGTTGTACTCAACAGAAGGAACACTGAAACAGATAAAACACACACAGAGTGAACGCTCTGTAACATGTGGTGCAGTTCTTATATCGCCCACAAGATGGAACCATTTGCTCTATCATCAATCCTGGTATTAAAACAAGAGAGTTACCACTTGATGTAAAGTGACTGACCTCTTTGTCGGGTCCCCTTTATGAACTTTGACCCATTGCACCACCTGAGCCAGCGTGCTCTTCCTCTGAACATGTTTCTCAGAGTCCATCTGTGAAACAAAGCCCCTCTGATAGACAACATTTCCATTTTGCTCTGGCGGTAGAGACACTTGAATAACAGCTGGAAGTCCATTTTTATGAGCAGCTGAGTCTGAAGGCAGTCTCTCTACTCGTTCTTGTTGGGCTGACTGAACGGACTTCCCCTGGACGTCCGATCCATACCTCCCCTCATCACCGTGAGCCAGTCTGAAACCATCCTCCTGAGCTTCTTCTCTGTTAGTCCTGTGAACACTTTCTGATTTAGAGGAATTCTGGGTGATGTGGATATGGTTAGTCTGTGGGACTGCTTGTTGGGCAGCCTTTTCTGACTTCCCCACCTCTCTGAAAAACAGTGAGACAGGTCACAAAAAACATATATCTGTATTGTACTTTTGTTCTATACATCCTAAATTACATGGATCTGGAGCATTAAAGTCACAACAACATCTACATTTACTGTTTATTAAAATGGAAATGTAGCACTGTTCCTGAATGTGCAATAAAAAAACACAATGGATCCTGAGTGAACCATAGTTTTTCCAACCGTTTGTATAGGACACTTGCACATCTGGTCAGATTCATTACAACATTTACATCAGAGTTGAGAGAGGTATCCATTAAATTTCAGTTCACACCAGTTTATATTTTCAGTACACAGGAGAGATGAAGAGAAGAGCTCTTAATGAGGAGGAAACCCCCAGAGAATTACGATGACAGACAATTTGTCTTCATCAAACAGCTTGGAGCAGTGGGCCAGTCTGTGATAGGAATTGTGATTAACTCATTTTTGTAAGTATTTGGTTTAAATGTTTGAGTATAAATAGTAATGAAATGCATAATTTAGTCTTTTAGTCATTTTCCAAACAAACAAGCAGAATCAGAAGTATTGATTAACACTGGCCTCTAGGTGGCAGCATTGCACTGCAAATTCAAACCATTCAGTTTGACTATTTTGTCACAGTGGTCTGAATGCGGTTTGTGGTGCATTTATAACAAATGCAGCACACCTAGAATACAGAACTGTGACCGTTAGGATGCATTTCCCCAATTAAATGTAAAAATACATTTTTTTAAAGACACAAATCCTTCTGGGTTCCTTTTTACTTGTGCTTTTTTCTCAATATGCACATGGATGCAATAAACCTTTTTTTAGTATAGAAAACACTAAATGCAAAATAGATTAACCCACACAAATTAGATATTTTAGCCTCCCAGACACAGTCAACCTACAGTTTAGGATTGCAACTAATAAAACAAAAAATACAAACAAATATTAAAATAAATTCTCCCCAAGAAAACCTAACCTTATTAGTGAAACAGGCTGCATATGGAGCTGTTATAGCCTATTGTATGCTGTAAAATATACAATACCAGCCATAACATTATGATAGCTACTGATCCCTTTGTGATAATGTATTAAAACATATTCAGTCCACAGAGACTGCTGCGCTTTACGGACAGCACCAGTAGAAGCTCAACCAATTGGAGAAGTGAAATGAGAGCGAGACCAACCTCTTTACAGTGTGACTCTGCTGCATTAGCGCAGCCTGGTTCATGGCCCGGATCCAGCCATTCATGTCCTCCTGTGTGTCCGCACTGAAGAAATACGTCCGCATCCCGCAGTGTTCTGCCTGCGAGCCAATCACAGAGTTCTTATTGTAAATGTAGGAGCGCATTCCGGTATGGCTCGCCTGTCAAAGGAGGGAGATATCAAGAGGTACAGAGATAGGAGAGATATGAGAGATTTTTATGTTTTTCACTGAAACAACAAGATAAGAGGAGGAAAGAAACCTCACTGAGAGCTGTCAGCTGAGAGAAGTTTACAGAAACATTTTAATAAAGCAAAGCAGGGAGCAGAGTGCTGCTGCAGAAACAATATGAAAGTCTGCTGTTTCTGGGAAGAAAAAAAACGCATAATGGTTATATTTCCTCTACTCAAAGTTGTGCAGTCCTTTCAGCAAACAAAAGGTAAATAACCGTTAAAATAAAAACATTAGAAAATGCCGCTTTGCGCTCCTTTTGCAGTGCACACAGTCATTTTTAGCAAAGTTTACAGTTTTTTCATATAAAAAATACTTACATAAAAGTTAGGTTTGATGCACACTCTGAATACAATGCAAATGTTTTTTCTTGTTTTTTTTTTTTGTTTTTTTTTATGTGTGTGTTACATGATTGTAAAAAAAAGAGCACAATCTTTACAAAGTCCAGAACAATATGCTGGGTAAAAATGAGCACTTTTTGACATTTTAAATGACAAATTAGATATTCATACATGCAGCAAAAACAGACCACTTATGTTAAAAAAAAACACAACTTTTATTGTAATGAATGTGTTTTCCTGGAATTATCACAAGATATCAGAGCAACAACTGATTATTTTGCTTGACAGAAAATAATTAAGAGCATTTTTTTCATCCTCTCTGAAATTTAGCTATTGATAGAAATCCCTCTGCACTGTGTTTGATGTGTTTAAAGCTTGATAAGACCTCTTTAAAATTAAGAAAATACCCCCTTAAGAGACATATTAGCATCTAAAGTTGACAAACAATACTAAATTAAAGAATGGACAGCATGGTACAAACTGCTGATGGTAATAAAAATTCTGTGATATTCAATGAATGTGTAAGAGGATGGAAAAAAACACACCAACCAATGATGATGAGAAGCAAGAAGTGAAATGCAGCTTGGCAAGACAATTACCAGAGCTTCTAAAGATGAAATACTTTGGAAGTCATCAACTGGCAAAATAAGCATCGTGCTCCATCAATTTCCAATTTATACACTTGGACGATTAACTCATTGTATTTCAGAACTTCTGCATGCGTTCCTTTCCACGCTGCAGAGATATTGAATTTGAAATCAATCGATGGCTGGAGCTCATTTGCACGACCGCATTGCATAAACAGTGTAGTCTTCAGTAAATGAAGGGCTCGTTATGTCCTGCACTGCATGTACAACTTTCTGGGTTTCAATGAAATCTAGCTGCAAATATCTTAATTATTCAGAGGTAAACTGAAATTCAGAGCAGCTCTGGCATTGTCTGTAGATGACTCGCTGTAGTCATGCCTGTTCATGGTGAAAATTAAATGCACATTTGGAAAATGTGCCCTGAATAAAGGTGAGGATGGTGTTCTACCGGTGAGTCTAAAGTAAAATCAAATACCTATTCATGCAAGACAGGAAGCCTGTGTGACTCAGGACAGCCACACGCTGAGACCAGTACTCACTCCGCCCACGCAAAACACACCGGGTCACAACGGGAGGCAATTGACCAACAGGGAATGAGAGAAACACAGTGAGATGAGCAAAAAAACAACAGAAAAACAACAGGAAGTTACAGCTGATCAGAGCTGACTCCAATAGAAAAAAGAGAAATGGCCCCAGCTGTGGAGTTTTGGCATCACAGAAGCAAAAATGAGAACAGAGCAAGACTGATCACTGTATAAAAGTACCGAAATTTAATCAGGCTCTTATAAGAGTACTGAAAATATAAAGCACGTTTAATGAAATTTACTCTTCAATGCATGATGGAATGAAGAATGTTGGAGGAGCTTTTCAGCACAAGGTGATATAGCAGAGCTCAGGCTCATTATCTAATCTAACTTTAAACATACTCCCCAAACAGCAAGAAGAAAAGAGACAGTGAACAGGCTGAAGGTAAGATTAATATTCTAAGTGGCACAATTATCATACAATTTCTATTGTTCGCAATAAAGTGAAGGAGAACCATACCACCCAAGAACACACTCTCGTATTCACACTGTGTGCACCCTCTGACACGCTTCCACACTGAATCCAAGAACAACAAAGTACAAAAGAGCTGAAGGGATTGCAACAGAATGCCCCGGAGCTGCAGTGGTGCATCAAACATTCAGGCACTACTGTTCTCTGCAGCAACCTCTGTGTTCCCAGAAACGATGGGCTGGAGGCATTGTTCCCTCTGGCAGAGTTCATAAAAAGATGACTTTGATGCACATAAGTTAAATAACACAATATGACTTTAACTGAAAATTATGATGCATTCAAAGTAAGATTTTACATAATAAGAAAACCTAAATCTTATAATAATCTTACTAATTTAACCAAACCTATATTACATTGCAGAAGCAGCAGCTATAAACCTCTGAGTTCCCTCTGAAAAATAATAATCATGAATCTAAACAAACATTTTGGTACAAAGCCCTTTGAAGCATTTGTCATAATGCGCCGTGACACATTTGGCAAAAACCAAACATAACAAATCAGCACAAACGCCTCACACCAACTGTCCCTGTTCCTGTCAGCCATGAACTCATCTGTACACTAAAATATTCTACAGTCAAATACGAGGCCATCTGTCTGGCAGCTGAATTTTGGCTAACTTTGGGTCGTGTGACATGACAAAGACTGTGAGCATGGCTGCAACTCTAAAACAAGAAAATAACCAAGGGGTCGCAACTTCTCAGTTATAAAGTTATCTCAGATAGAAACTAAAGGAGAAAAACGTACAAACAAATAATGGAAAAACGCAATTATGTAAAGAAATGTGCATCAAAAGTCCTTCACAATGTTGTTTAAGACTGATAAAGATGATAATTAATCATAAAAACTGTTATTTAAAAAATAATAATATCACGATACAGAACACCTAGGACCTGTCCAGGGTGTCCCCCACCTCTCGCCCCTTGACCGCTGGAGATAGGCACCAGCTCCCCCGCGACCCTCTGTGGAGGATGTTTCAGAAGATGGATGGAAGAAGAACACCTAGGACTTAAAATGTACACTTATTTTTTAAAGTAACTTCATGCTGCCTTTCTATTTTTATTAAAAATACTTTATTTGGAAATTATGCAAAATGCAAAGTTGTTACTCTGTAACAGCTACGTAACGCAAATTATGAAACAGTTTTTGACTTGATGATGATCTACACAGCTTAGGAATCCACTGTAAAGCAGAAAAGAACTAGAGAAGTACATCCAATGAAAATAACAACATAAGAAGTGCTTAGAGAATAGTAGGATTGGTAAATATTTAAATTAGTGTTTAGTGCCTTTAAAAATATTGTTAAAATATAATGAATTATAATTGGCTGCATGGTAGCGCAGTTGTTAGAACTGTTGCCTCGCAGCAAGAAAGTTACAGGTTCGAATCCCGGCTGTGGCCTTTCTGCGTGAAGTTGCATGTTCTCCCCATGCATGCGTGGGTTTCCTACGGGTACTGCGGTTTCCCCCACAGATCACAACATGCCTGATAGGTGGTAATCCAGGACTCCCTTGAAAAAGAGTTTCTGAAACTCAATGGGACATTTCCTGGCTAAATAAAGGTTAATAATAATTTATAATTATATATTTTTCTTTATTGAAATTTAAATTTTTTTTTTAGAAAATATAATAATTTGTCACACTATTTATGTCTTTTTTTGTCTTATTTTATACAAGAAAATGTTTAGATATAAAACGATCAGTCAAGTTCACAAAAATTAATTAAAATTGGTAGAAATGAGGACGCTAGAAGACGCTATAAAATAATAAGTATATGCCAAACAAGTATAATATATATAGCTTTAAACAAATCAGTCTTTTCATGTTACCTTGAACGCATATTTACGGTTTATGTGGTCTTCAGCCTCAACTGGAGCAATGACATAACTAGGCAAAGGGATGCTGCCAAGCACTGTTTCCTCTCGACTGTCTGTGAAACATAAACACACACACACAGAAATCTGTTATATTCAAAACATCTAATTCAGATCTTTCATGGTGTTTATGAGTGCCTTCAGATTTACGAACAGCAGGAAAATGAATGAGACATAATTCATGGGTGACACTTGTCTCTTCTAAGCCACGTGGCAGCATGTGGCACGTCGTCGTGGCATGTGGTTTATCTATTATTCAGAATGATTAATAAAAGGTAAGGAAGTAGATTCTATAGCAACACTAGCAGAGATTAAATCCTCTAATAAAAACATTCAAGTTAATTAATAAAAGCAGGAAAAGAAAAAGGAAATCTGTAGAAAAAAGAGAAGTGGACGAGTGAGAAATGTCACACATCTAATAACAAACAGTGCTTATCTAAAACATGGTTTGTGTTTTACAGCTACAGGTTAAACTTTGACCAAGAGCACTTTTCACAGACTCACCTTTGTAGTAAAACAAGCAGTAGTCGGACAAAACAAACCACTTCCGTTTCCACAGTCGCATTCCAGAGCTGTCCTGGAGGTGAAGAGGGAAACGTGGCACACAGTGTATTTAGAAATCTTCCTCGCAGGAGTGCATTTTAATTCACATTTTAATTAAAAAGCCTAGTTTGGGAATTGTGTGCTCATTAGCTCAAGTGCAAGGAGGAAGGAGGCTATGTGCATATCATTAGAACAATAACTGAATGTCATTGCTGTTTTTTTCTTGCAGCATTTTGCACAAAGCTGCAGCTACTCCATATAGTTTCTGGTCTCATAGGATCTTACAGTAAAAAGCCATTTGATTCAGTTCATAGGACATTAGATGAAGTGATAGATGAGCTTGAGTTGATTTCTGTGGCTGGTACCACAACTTGAGCTCACCTGTTTGTAAAGCCAGCCTCTTACAACCACTGGGATGTTGAGGTTTCTTTTTATAGCATGATCTCTCTTGCCAAAGCTGTGCACTTTTCCTGTGACTCGAAAGCCCTGCAGAAAAAAAAAACCCTAAATGATAAATCGTGTGGTGGCTTTGGTGAAGGACTGTAGGATGGTTTACTTTGCTTATCTGAGATTACAGGGTCTGCAAAAAATGCAACTACAAACCGTGGTTACTTGGACAGAAAAGTATGCAGTCCTTCAAATAAAAAAGTACTTTGCTTCATGAGAGTTCCTTAGTTTAACATCCATTATGAATAAATGTTTGACTAGTTACAAAAATCAAAAAAGTCAAATCCAACCTAGAAAATATTGTTAATAAACCAAAATATGTGTTAACATCCATCAGAATACTTTTTCTTTCTTGTAGTAGAAACAGAAGCACACAAAATGCAAAAACCTGTTCTGCAATCAACTAAACTGAGGAACAGATGCTCACCTTTGACCCTGAGGCAACATCCACTGCAGCGGAGGTCACAGCTTTTGAAGACTCTGTGACCATGCTGGGAGACCTCTGATTGGCTGCTGGCTTGGACATACGGGACTCTATCCTGCAGGAAAGATGACAGCGTGAATGATGATCAGTAACAGACACGGGGGCAAAAAGTCCCAAACAGCAAAGATCTTTCTTTATTCCTGCAGTGATGAGCCGTGAAACACAGAGCAGCCCTGTGCTGAGCTTTCAGATAAAACGGATATGACTATTTCCTGACACCAACATGGGATCCGTCACAGCGAATGGTTCTGCCGTGAACGTGTTAAGAGCAAAAACAACACTGAAGTCATACTTGCTCTAACCCTCATGGCAAACATCTTAAACAAACAAAGAAAACAATGCAAAACGCATACTGGTACAGATACTGATGGAAATAGAACAAAGAGTACAGATCACACATACTGTACTCTCACAGAACATCAACCCTTTTATTTGAATTCAGCAGAAATAATGTGGAAGAAATGCTTCACGCTGTTACACTGACAGGCTGGTGTCAGCTCGTAGGGTTTCAGACATTAAGTAGATTTTACATATCTAGCACCTTTCACAGATTAAAAAAACAAGTGCTTAACAATAAAACAACTGTCTTAACAATTTGCAGAAATAGAGAGGAGTCTGACCACGCAGAGTTCTCAAACTTAGCAGGATCTTAAAACCAACTCTAAATTTAACAGGTAACCAGTGGAAAGCTGATAAAACTGGAGATACTGTGTGTCTTTTTGTTTGTTTCGCTGCAGCATTTTGTACCAGCTGAAGATGATCAAGAGCTCTTTTTGTTAAAACAATAAAAGAGGGCATTGCAGTAATCTGAACAAGAAGAAATAAAAGCATAGATAATCATTTCTAAATCAGGATTTCAGACCAGCTTTCCCAATTTATAGATATTTTGGATAAAAAAAACTGTTTCAAACTAGTTGCTTATAAATCACACAGAAATCACACCAAGGTTCCTCAGACTTGATTTGGACAGTCAAAGTGAAGCTACAGAGTGAATTATTGTCAAATCCAGATTTTATAAACCTTTACAAGGCTGTCAAGTTTAGCATAACACTGTTATCCCAGCAGAAATATTAGGAAATTCTGACAAGAAGTGCTAACGATTCCTGCTTAGTTTCATTAAAAATAATTATAAATGTCCATGTAAAATAAAAAATAAAGGTTTACAAAAAAAGTGTTGCTTTAAGATGGCAGTAAACCACTTTGATCATTGCCACTAACCATTAGGCTGTCCGTCCAGTCAGAACTAATCTCTATTTCTCCAAACTGAGGCTGTTTAATGAGCGATCTTCAACAGTTAAGATATGATTTGTTCATAATCATACCACAGAAACCCACTTCTGATCTATCCCTTTAAATCTAGCTCTACACTTTGATGAACAAAAAAATACCAGCTATAGTTTTTTATTGTATTAGTTGAAAGCAATTCAGTTGGATTTAATTTTCAGAAAGTCTCTTTTTTGTGATGTTGCTCAAACAGCATATTAACTTTCAACAACTGTGTGTCTGAAGCTGACTGGAGCTTTACCTCTACGCTGTCATTTATCATCATTTTCTCAGTTCAGGAGAATAAAAATAGTCAGCAGTTCTCTTCTTCTACCTGCTGTGATCAATTTAAATGTAACTAATAAACCAGAAACATTTGTTGCGATGCCTCATGAGAATACAGCACACGTTTGTACAAGAATAAAACTTCAATAAAAATAATAAAACTGGTGTCCATAACATAAATCAGGCTGCTGTTTATTTGCAGCCACACTAGGGTATTAATGAGAGCAGACACCAACAAAACACTGGGTGGAATTGTTGCATCTTTCTATGACATTACATCATGACTTTTCAAAGACTTGCATCAGATTCTCTAAACAGAAAACTTGGTTAAGAACGAAACAATAAGACTATAAAGAAGGTACAAGTACACTAATGACTGCTGACAACTTTTGTTTTTATGCCACTGAACATTTAAACTAACATTGTGTAGTGAGTAAAAAAAATATGTAACATAAAAATAAAAGATTCTTGTAATTAAAGCAGGCGACACAGTGATAGGCTAGAACACAAACTGTCTTTTTCGTTTTGCAGTTGTTGCATCTTGTGTTTTGTGGTTGCACCAAAGATAATGAGAAGATGAGAGACGGCACGGATCATTTAGGATGTTAAAAGTCCTAAAAAAAATTAAGCATCCCATCTAAACATGCATTTAAAATAGATTTTTGCATTGAGAAATTTAACCCTCCTGTAAAATGGTTAAATAAAGGTATTACTGCTGCTCTCATCTCCCATTACAGATGGGAAGTGTAACCTTTGACCTTTCAGGATTTCTACAGGAGTGTGTGTTTATGAGATTTTTGTGTCTGTGTCATTAGCCAGATGCTTAATCTGATACAAAGCATCACTGATGTTACAGTTCTTATACATACTCCCTGAAATGAACAATTTCTACCAATATTTTTGCAGCATCTTTCATTATTAGCTTTATAAACTGAGTTGTAGCTACAAAAACCTACATGAATGAGCAAACCTTCTATTAAACATTCATTAATGTTCTTTCTCATTCATACAAAAAACTGTTTAAATGTTATATGGCTGCAAAACTAAGAAAATATCCACTGACCTAAAACTCCCAACATGCTCATTTAATGAGTTAACACCATTGTGATGCCATTTTTTCCCCTCTCTGGTTTATTTCTAGACTTGATCTAGGGTGAAGGTAAGGATGGATGTCAGAGAGTAAAGTATAACACACCAACAGAATAAAGGGGACAAAAGAACTGAGACAACACTGGAATACAACCTGCAGTCCCTCTCCTCTCCCAGCTTGGATATGGCCAACGTTTTTACAGGATGTGTCTGTCATATCAAGAGGATGCTGATGCTTTATGTGAAGCTTTCATACTGTTTACTACTGAAACAGTTCCCCAGGAGATTTGTTGTGGCATGTGGAAGAGCAGAGCAATATTTCACTTCATGTAGGAGGAGGGAAATCACCGAGCTCTGTGTTCCTGCTCGTCTTGTCGTGATGAAAATGAAGGGATACTGTAGCTGACATTTTTAAATCCTTTCGGGCGGTGTGTACATGAGAAGAGATAATTAATTGATCACAGGGTAATAATCTATAAGAGAGTCAAAGGCTGCGGGCCAATAAAACACAAGCTGATGGACCTCTGGGTGAGACGGCCCTCCTGAGCCTACTTCCTGTTCTCAAGCTGTTCTCAATCTAATGTCAACCTCCAGGGAGTAAACAGACTTCCACCTTACTCTGAAGCAAGTCTTTATAAAGGAGACCCACAATAACATTTTGAGGATATAATCCCATAATACCGCCACAGTAAAGGACAAAAATCCACATGATGTCTTCATGCGTCACAAACATAAACAAATACCATGAGTGGTGGGATCAAGTGTTCTTGCTTAGTCTCATAAACAAATAAAAAACCTAAAACGTATTTAGATTTCTGTTGGTTGCACTACAGCAGGTTGTGGAAGAGTATTAAAGCTGAATTATTACCATGTACAACATTATGCTGTAACACTACCATGTACTATTAGGATTCTTACCATTAGTTTTGTTTGTTGGCATCCCAAATGTTGATGTTGCATGTTTTACTTGCATTTAGGTAATTTTGAAGTAATATTTTTCTTTTCATTTTTAGGATAGCACAAATATCACAGTGATCAGCTAATCAAATCATGTCTTTTTTTTTGCTTTGTACTTGCAGGTCATTACTGTACTTTGAGACAATGATCTTGACTTTTTTGAACCTGGAAGAATTTTGTCCAAATCTTTCATTTCAAGACACAGTCAGATAATAAGCAAAAGAAATATGGTGTTTTCAGTTTGTGTCTGTAAACATGTAAACAAGTGAACTGATTCCTAGGGATGTCCCGTTCCGATATTGATAATAATAGGTCCGATATCTGCCCAAAAACATTATATCGGATTACATCAGACTGCATCAAAAATCTCTGATATAAGCAGTCCATTCCACTTTGAATTCCGTTCCAGTAATTCTATCCAGCAGTGCCCAGATCCTGCATGCAAACTCCACATGATCACAACAGTGCTGCTAGAGAAGTAGCAACTAGCAAGGAACTAGGGCAATGTCGGCCGTGTGGCAGTATTTTTTGATAAAGTTAGAAAAAGACAATGTGGCTCAGTGCAACACTTGTCATGCACAAGTTTCCGTGGTGGAACAGAACCGGGGAAGTTTAATACGTTCAACCTCATCGCGCATTTGAAGCAGCATCACATAACACTGCATGAGGATTTTGGCACGACCATTGAGGTGAAGAAACAATCCTCTGGCTACTTTAAACAACCAACACTGCCTGAAACACTTGCAAAGCGTGACAATTTCCCAAAAGATAGCAAAAAGGCAACAATCTTAACAGAAAAGATATGCCAATTCATTGTGCTCGATGACCAGCCCCTGTCGGTGGTGAGTAATGTGAGTAATATTGTGTTTTTTTAATGTCCCTCCCTGACCTCAGCTCTTCCTACCATTTGCTGACAGTAAAAAATAACTGAAGTGGCCTTGAATTAGTATCTTGAACTTTAAAAATGTATCTTTTTGTTTATGTATCGTATCGGAAGTGACAAAGTTGGACATCCCTACTGATTCCAACAGAGAGCTCTAATTCAGTCTGTGTCAGTGTAAATTACCCATCATCATCCCCAAGGGGAAAATAAAATGTAGCATCATATTAAAATTGCATAGTATTGTATTGTTTATACGATCTAATATGCACTCTTATCATGCTGTTGTGCAAGTTTTAAAATAATCCAACTGTCATCTAGTGAAGATTTAAATGTTCTTGAAGTTTTACAAATCCAAGGCTTACCAGAGCTGAGCTGAGGATAATGGAGATTTCCAAGAGAAGAATGACAGAACAGACTGCCGTAGAATCACATCAATCAGTTTCTTGTTACTCTAACCAAGCAGCCGTATAACACTGAGCATGCAGAGGCCACATACCTGTTTCCTTCTATGCCTTCTAGTGGAATCTTTGCTATGCACGGTCATATTACAGCAGCCAGCTTAAACACGATGAGACACCTGCTGCCTCGAATTGTGTTCTAAAGCTGCCATGCAGCTTTGATGGCTTTGCAGGATGGGATTCACACAACAACATAAAGTGACCATAAATCCCACTGCAATGCCAGGACAGAACATATGGTCATGAATGAAAGCACTGCAATGCTGCAATTTTAGTACATTTCCTCCAACATTACTACATTTCTCAGGTAATCAGTGAGCCCAGTCAGGCTGACTTCAGCTGCAATATATTATTCCTAAAAACCTGAATTGAAAGCAAATGGACTTATTTCTTAAATGAGTTTCAAGCGTATAAGCTTTTGTTAAGCTTGTTCATTTCTTTGGGTTGTTGGGTTTGTAATTCACTTGGTCAGTGCACTGGTTAATGCACCAAGGTGCACATTAAAGCCAACTGGGGAGTAAACTCAAAGCTGTATTGTCTGTACAAGTAAAACCTGAGGCTGTTTCCTCTGCTTTGACTCATTTCTATTTAGGATTATTGTGTCCTGGATGATTGAGAATCTTGGCCAGCAGACTAAAAGAAGCAGAGCTGATGGATTTAGCCACAAGGTACTGCTATAATAATGAAAACAGCTGGAAAACTGGGGAGATTGATGAGATTCATATAAACATGTCAAAAAGCATTTCTGTTGTGTCATAACCACTGAGACTACTGAGATAATAAAGGGAGGAAGAAAACTAAGCTGCCAGGATACAAATCTGGTTTCATGTAAATATTCTTTACATGATTAGAAATGTTAGTTTCACTCCTGAACGGTTAGCTGAAATGCAACTCATCCAAATAGGTCTGCACTTTTTGGACCTTAATCGTGAAACAATTGCTCTTTAAATGAGATCCTGCAGCGCCAGCACCAGCTCACCTGTCTTGTAACGTGTATTCAATGTTGTCGGGTGAGATCTGCCCAGTCACTGGATGTCGAAACGATGTGGTCCTCACGTTGTGGCTACGGCAAAGAGAAAGAAGCAAGTGAGAAAACCACATGAATAATGTATCATGTCATCAACCGTACTTCTGCCTGACCGACCTTATCCCTTACATGTTTTATATTTTTCAGTTGGTCTGCAAAACCACATTAAATTTCTTTAGGTTTACAATAGTGCCTTGGTTGAAAGTAGAAAGTTTATGGCAGCAGTCCAGCCAGTCAAGGCTCATATTCTTTTACACAAAGTTTGAGGCTCAGCAATCTCCCTCATCCAGCTCACTGGGCTTTATTGATTTCAGCTAGATGGAGCCATTCATTGCTTTAACTGGAGCATAAACGCATGCTACTGTCTCATGGCAGAATAAGAAGCGGCAGCCAGTGATGCTGCTGGTGAAAGGACTCAAGTATTATGAAACTTTATTAGTATCGTCCCCCATCAATTATATGCAGTTCAAAACTATTATGTCCCCAAATTACAATGTTGTCAAACATACTGATAACCATTAACCCTGAATCATTGAATATTTGGGTTTAAATTCTGATATTTGTCTTATAAATTGCCAAATATTAAGAGGTAATATTCATAATGGTTTAATTTTAGTCATTTAAATTTATTTAGCTTTGGACTTTTCTTAATTATTCACCAAATCACTATAGGAAGAGCTCTAATTCAGTCAGTGGTAGCTGCAAGCAAACTGTCTAAAAGTAAACTCCAACATTTTTCTTTAAACTGTAACACTTTAATAAAGATCCAGTGAGTTTAAGATAACATTCACAGAAACAATTTCACAAACTTGCTCTGCAAACTACATTTAAGCTACAATTTTAGTTTTTATTCGTGTTGTATTATTTGATGCTATAATGTCTCAACTCAACTCTTAACTTTATTTATCAAGCTTGCTGATCAAAGTGCACCCCATAAACAGTAAGAAAAAAAATTTAAATGACAGAAGATAAAAGTACCGGTAGTAAAAAAAAAAACAAAAAAAAAACACTCAAACTGAATTAAAAGCTAATGAGTGAATATGAGATTTTAAACAGGATTTAAAATTAGCCACAAAGGGAGCCTGTCTGATGTGGAGGGGAAATTGGTTCCACAGTTTAGGTGCCAAAATGGCAAAGACATGATCACTTCTATGCACCAGCTTTGTCTGTGGTGATCATTAGAGCATAGAGCTGCAGTAGATCCAACAGTTATTGTGGACCCTGGCCATGTAATACTTTAAAAGTTGGTAGTAAAATCTTAAAATTGATCCTAAAACCAACGGGAAGCCAGTGAAGAGCAGCGAGGACAGGAGAGATGTGATCACGCTTCCTGGTGGAGGTTAAAAGTCTGGCAGCAGCATCCTAGACCAGCTGCAGACAACATGTCTGCCTTTTGTTAGTAATGTCATTTTATTATAAAATGTTAATAAAAATCATCATATGCATTCTAGTCTTCATGGAATCCTTTACATTTCTGTATTTTGAGTTATTACTGTAATAAAATCCAACTCTTGCTAGTATTTTGTTTTTTAGTATTTTAAATGTGGCATTCACACACATGCTGTTAATTCACAAACATGCACAAAGCCACAAACAAACACACAGCTGAGGTGCATCTCTTCAAATAATCATTCAATAAAGAGCACCAGGAATCAAAAAGGCTGCATGTCAAACAGTGTAGAAAGAATATTTTAATGCACAGCTGCTGAGTGTCAGTACTATAAAAGCACAGCGTGATACTGAGAGCAGTTCCTCTCTGCAGCACCATGCACCAAAGGCTGTGGAATGAAACTGCACTGGGTGGAAAGACTTATGGGTTGACATTTCAGGAAAAGTTCAGAGAGAAAAATGCAATTCTGCCCAGACAATATCCAACAACAAAAAAAGATCCATTCCATCAACTAGAACCAATCTACACATGCGTTTTTATAAAAGCATGACCCTACACACACAGAGACTTCATTCAAGCCAACAACTCATGACATACTGATGCCCTTGGCACATAAAAGCCCTGCACCAGCATCCCCACTTAATTAGGAATCTGGATTCTTTTAGCCCTTTTGTTTTATACGCATTATTTCTGAACTATTTGTCATGGAATGTGCAGCATGTCTGGTGTCAGAGCACTGCAGCACAGTAGGTCTGTTTATTTGCAAAGTTAGCTTAGCAAAGATCCTGTTACATTGATGAAGACACATTCCTGCTGTAACAGAATGATTTCTGGTTCATGTGGGGGAGAAACACGTTTTTTATAGAACAATTTCAATCATCAAACCAAAGTTGTATTTCTTAGTATATATCTGGGTAAACACCTTAGTATTTAAAATATCCTGTTTTCTGTTACACAAATCACAAAGGTAAGGAGATTTGAATCCCAAAAGCAGGCACTCTACTACTAACATGTTACAGTGTGAAAGTTCACCATCAACCAGGACAGGCAGAGTTTCTGTTTCATGTCTGATAAAGAAGACAAAGAATGACTGACATCTCTTGTGCTGATTTTCAGAAAAGCATCCTTCAGCTCCTCACTCCAGTTCAAGATAAGGAGAAAGATGGCTCAATATGTAGAAAAGATTTTGGCCTTCTACAGGGATCTCTTCTGGACTCACTTATTTATTTATGTTAAAGAACAGTTTAAATCTCTTGTAGATTATTGTTGTCAATTCACATCAAACCACTTCTGGTCTTAAAGCAACCAGATGGAGTATTAAAATATGTATTTTCGTCTAAAACCTATGATATATCCAGTCCTAAACATGTCTTCTGTCCTTTAGTGGAGATGGAAAAGGGCCAGTTTTATTTACTTATCACCATTATATGGTTGTTACATTAATATTGGTCAATAAATATTTCTGTTTTAAAAACTACATTTTATTATTATTTGATATTTCAAGCTTTAAAAGGTCACCCTTTTAGCTGTGAATAGTAAGAAAACAGAATGTCAGTCTGATCTTGATTTGTTTTTTCCAGATATATGTAAAAACTACATACTAATAGTAAAAGTCAATGTTAATATGACTCTTGAATGCCATATTCATACTTTTACTTTTCATTCCTTTAGCAAAACATGAAGCTAAGTGCAATCCATATCCAACACAAGCAATGAGTTCTGGCAGCAGGACAGGAGAGGGATCCCTCTGCAGACTGAACATCTCTGTTTTTAACACGAAAACTTCTCCACACACTGCACAAACCTGTGATTTACTTCCTATCTCTGCTTCTATTTAGACAACTTACCCTTAAACAAGCCTTCCTGGACAAGAACAGACTTTCTCTATTAACTTCTCTTTAAGCCCTGCTCTCCAACACACACACAAACACACACACACACACACACACACACACACACACACACACACACACACACACACAGAGCAGTCTCACCTGTTGTGAGATTGTGATTCATCATGAACAAGGTGCTGGGCTTCCTGTGAAGCTGCAGGTCACAGAAATCCTCCTGGAATTCAAACGGCAGGTGAACGACGCGGAGAGGAGAGTGTCCTAAAGCGGCCGGTATCCTCTCAGAGCCGAGTGAAGTGGAGCCAGCAGGATGTGGGCTGAAGGGGGAGCTCCTAATCTCCTGTTTCTGGTGTTCAGACCAGTTGATGAAGGGGAACGCCTCAGTGGTTTGAAAGATCCTCCCCTGCTTCAATTTCCTTCTCCCCCTCTATCCACCTCTCACTCACACCACATATTTCAGAATTAGATAAAACATAATCTCTTTCAGGAGAAACTAAGCTCTGCCGCTGCTGCTGCTGCTGAAGATAACTTATTTTAAAAGGTTTGCATTAAAGTATTAACTTGAATATGAATGAAAAAATATATTAATCTCACAACAGCTTTGGTTATTTAGCTTGTTAGCAGCCATTGTGTTATTTACTCACTAAATAACAGCTAAAAGTTGTTGAATGAAAGAGTGTGGATTCTCTAAATGTTCAAATATTTCACAACCTGCAGTAAGGATCTTGAATTTATTAGGCTTCTTCAAGGACACCTTCGGGTGTCTCTTTGTCTGAAGTATAGATTAACAGAAATGTTGGCATGAGAACTGTGATCTAAGGCACAAGAACATAATCCTGTGGAATGCAGACTAGCATACTGTAGACTCAAGGCAAATATTAAGTCTGAAAGACAAGAAATAGTTGGTGAGGATAAAAAGCACCCAGTTAATCTTATAATATATGGACATGGTGGTTTTATCTACATTATTTCCTCTTTTTTCTCTAATTACTCTAAAAGTTGTCTAATGCAGCTGTACATCAGAAAACGTCTCTGCAACAAAAGAGCTGGACTCAAGGGATAACCAGTGGTAAATGGACTGCATTTATAGAGCATGTTTCCAGTCTACAGACCACTTAAAGCGTTTCACATTACAAGTCACATTCATTCATTCACACACACTCTCATACCTCTGATTCACAGATCACAGGGGTAACACTGGGTGGCATTTCTGTAAGGAAGCTGGGATTGAACCACCAACCTCCTGACTAGCAGGTCTCCCCACTGATCCATATTAGAAAACCAACATTTTTATTAGTAAAGGCCAGAATATTTCCCAATAACTTTGTAAAACTCCTTTCATTTCCTGTTTGCTGCCTTCACATTCCTCTTCTACAAAACTAAATACATAAAAACCTTTTCTTTATACCAATGAATCCCCAATTCTATTTTACCATAAAATTGTTTAAAAACAAAAGTAATCAATTATTATTTTTGTTTGATAGTTTAATGATAAAGCATGAAAAGATTTACAATTTTTCAATTCTCAACAAAGACTAAAACTAAAGTACTTAGAGCAGAAAAACTTTGTAGCTGGTCAAAAGAAAGAAACTCACATTATTAATTGTTGTAATAAATACAATAAGATACAACATAAAATAAATCTAAACTGTAATCTGAATTTTGCCCAAAAAATGCATTCCAGTGTTTATCCTTCTTGTTCAAAGTGTTATATCTGTGTGTTTGTGTGTAGCTCATTTCCCTGCTGCTGGTACAAAACACAGCTACTAACTTTTTATTAGGAACAAAGCAGAAAAAGCAGCCATTTAACAAAAGTCACAAACACGAGGATCACTCCACTGGCTTTCTATTTGTTACGTTGATTTTAAGTTTAAATTTCTGAGTTTTAGGTCTCTAAATAGTCTGACTTCAAAATAAAAGTACAATTTGATCATTATATTTCAGATAAAGTGCTAATGATGACCATCTAGACACACTTGTGTTCCAGCGTCTAACAAGAAAATAATAAAAATGAACTTAATTCAGTTTTATCAGAATGTTAGTTTTAGTCCATTTTGACCAATTTTATTTTACTGTTTTTAATGAAAACCCTTTTAGTTTGTTTAACTTTTACTGTAGAGCACTGCAGTGCAACAAGCACTGTTTTCAGTGTGGTTTGCAAAAAAAAGAACCATTTATTGTTTGACAAATAATTTACTGCCACTTTTCATGAATGTATTTTCACAATTTCTTGCAATTCAAATATTCAAAAAAGTTTACCCTATACCTAAAACATTATTATTGACCTACAACCTGTAAATGAGACAACTTCTATGAATCACTTTTGGGAGCAGCTCCAAACTATCATGAGGCTAAAGTGGTAACAACTGTCCTGAGTTAATAAATATCCTAAAGCAGCTTAAAACTTATAATCCAGCCCTGAGCAAAAAAAAAACCCAAAAAAAGTGTTTTGCTGTTCGATTACAATGCAATACTTTAATTAATTTGGGATGCTCCTGCCCAATTCAATCAGCTGTAATAGAAACAATAACATCAGCAGGCTGATATAAAACACAAATTAAATGATTTTGTGTTTTTTTTAAGAGTCTGAAAAAAGCAAATCTAAAGATTGGACAGGTCAGAAGAGATGATATCATATTCCTCCAAAAAAAGATCCAGTAGCATCCCAGGATGAGGAGACCAAAATAAAATCACTGTGAGCAGAGTGTCCAGAGAACTGGAGCCATTAGCAAGATAAGAAGCAGGATTTCTATGTTGACTGACCTTTCTTGGCTTCATAAAGGAGCACTGCAGCAGACTGCCTCACTCATATTTCCATATCATTTATTAAAAAAAACATTTTGGCAATTTCTTCTGTGAGCTCGTACTAAAGGCTGTACTGAGTCTAAAAAAAATGTGGAACAACAGCTTTCTGAACCAATTGTAGTGTGTATAACAGCTATGTTTTATTACTCACCTTCCGCTTATTCATTACAGTTACCGAGGGTTTAAACCGAGAGTCTGTGTGCTCTGGAGACCTGGGTTTGAACAACTGTTTGTGATAAAAGCAGGATTATCTAGTGTAACAGGATAAAATCCCTACAATGTTAATTATAAAATATATATTATTAGGATTATTAACAACAATAGTGATATTATTATTAATAATGCTAATAATAAACCTCGGGGCACCACCCAGGTTTTAGGATAACCTGAGAAACCTTTCTGTTGTGTTAAATCAGTCTGACAAATCTGAATGAGTGAATTCTTGATTTATGAAGTTTAACATCATTCAATTCAAAACATCACAACTACGTATTACTAAGAGGGTATATTTATTAACAACCAGTCAAATCAACAGTTTGCAACCTTGTCAAATAACAGAATCATGCATGAACACAGGTGATTTTAACCATCTTGATAATTATGACAGTGAGAGGAATTAACTGGAAGTTTAAGTGAAATATTGAATACACAAATAGTTAAAATCTTAAGATATGATAACGGAGCTTGCAGAGTGAGATATATGAGTAAAAAGGGGGTTATTTTGACTGCTGTAATTTGGAAGAGGAGAAGTGATTTAAAATTTAGGCTAAGGTTTATGGAAAGGGTTTGGGTTTAAAAGAGTTCAGATATCAAATGATGCATCATTCTTAATGTCACAGCCACATGAAAGTTCACGTAAGACCAACCTTCAGTGCCGAATGGATGCGAAAGCTGTCGTCCCAACGGGGAAATGAGGTTACGATGGACGGACAGTGTTCTTTCTGCGAGTCCCTCGAGTTGTAGGCCCGATGGGTTCGAAGTCAGGTTGACGTCAGACTTCCACTCCGGAGGTCACTGATGTCGTCGGGAACAAGGCTGTGGCTGCTCGGTTTGGGAGTTGGGGTTTCGGCCAGCAAAACCAGAACTCTTCAGAAAACTGAACTATTTTAACCCCAAAGGCAGATGGAGTTGGATTTCCTAAATCGACGTCTAAACTGATTTGAACTAACGTCGCAAAAATACTGTAAAAATGAAGAAACTGAGTTTCTTTTAAAGGTACTGCAAGATTAAAATAAAACGCCGCACTAAAAAAAAAGGTTTTGCTGAGGCCTGATGCTGATCAGAGGAGGAACAGGAGTTTGTGCAGGAGGTCAGCAAAGGTCCAAGCAGCTGGTTCTGAAACGACCGAAAAGTAAAAGTAAAACGGAAAACTTGAAACTAAAACTAAACTAGAAGTGAACAGAACTAAACTCAAATTAACTTAAACGGAAATTAAACTGGAACTAAACTAAACTGGCCCAGGACTCCTGAAAAAGGGGCTTTTATCCTAAAAAGGGGTCTTTTTAGGATGACCAATAACATCTTCTTAACTAATTTTGGGAAGTCCTGTAGGCGTGAATAATTATCTTAAGAGGAGGTTCTAATGTCTTTAAGGGGGGACGTGAGTCGAATTACTAGAGGGAAAATAAGTTTAATTTTCTCTCACTCTGAAAGGCCCCTAAAGTCAGTTTTACGAGTCACACATCCTTCAACCTTAATTTGTCATTAAAGAAAAGAACCGCACCACATTCAATACTCTTATCATAACAAATCCGGTGAACTTATAGTTTGAATTGACATATTACCAGTTTTATCAGTATGAACTTAAAAAGGCCTTCTGAAGAGTGAGCAAATAAGGGAAAAGTGAAAATCCAGTTATTTTAGCAACACAAATTGTTATAACTTTATTATCTGTTTTACCACAAAAACAGATAATCGTCTTTAACACGTCTTCCTAAAAACATCAAATAAAATGCATAAAACTCTCCCCTGAAAACATTCATAAAAACACATTCAAACTTCACTTAAAACTTGTACATAGAATTAAAACTTAAATCTAAAGACGTCTAACGTCTAAACCTGAGTTGATGAATTTACCACAGATCTGATAAACACACTGACATCGCCTGTAAATGAATTTCAAACACAGCAATAAGAACAATTACATAGACATTGGAATTNTAAAACTCAACTC